>VZTT01010441.1:12622-76008 GCA_013400855.1 Buphagus erythrorhynchus | reverse complement strand
ACAATAGTTCATCTGCAAACATGAGGAATAATCAGAAAGCTGCTACAAAGAGTACAGTTTTAGCAGTAACTTTTTTGTCATCAGAACTCAAGATGTTCCAGAGGTTCTTCAGATTAAATTCTAGAAGATAACATGGTAAAGAAAAGGGGCTAGCAAAATGTCTTCAATTATTTTCTGCTGTGATTATACAATAAATGTGTGCTTTTAAGTCTCATGAATAATCTCTGTGAATAAAAGAGGATGAGTCTAAGTCTGGAAAATTTCCAAGTGTGTCTCTCCCATATCCTTTCAGTGTTTCGATTTAACAAAAACACCCACACATACATACAGGAGAACTACTTCCATACTAATGAGTAAAAGTACTCACCAGCAGTATAAAAGAGGCTTCTTTAATGGATCCAATGAGGCTTAAGCACAACTACCATTAATTTAACACTAGGTCATTTTCCTGCCAGCATTCTGCCATCACTAACATCAATATCTCTTTAATGACACACAAGTTCTTCTCATAAGTCACTGAACTAAAGTACACCACGATGAGAGAGCTGTTCTTAAACCAGTCAACTTTTTGCTTCCTAAAAGTTCAAAGACAGGATGTGATATCCCTGCTGTCATTTCTTAAGAAAATTCAAAGCACAGAAAGTTCCCCAGAGCATCCCCAAAGACACGGTGTTATCTTAGCATTTGTGCTTCCTTCATTCTGCATACATTTGTTTCTACAGAGCTGAAACACCACTGCCAAACACCAAGATTGACTTAGGGTCTAATCTTTCTCTTGAAGAGGGCAAAACATGTTGTTGACTTGCCTTTGCACCAGCTTCCAATGGGGCCCAGCCTGTAAGATTGGCCCTCAGAGTGGAAGCCCTAAAAATCCACAAAATCAATGTTGTAATACAACAACCATCTGGAGAAAGACCAGTGTCCCTCTGGAGCAGCACAGAAAAGACTCAAAGCACCAGGCTGAAATCCAAAGGCCCAAGCACAGCCTGACCCTGCCAAAGGTGAAATGCATTATTAGTACTAATCCTGGCCAGACTGTGGACTGGCTTTGTTGATATTTTCTTGAAGAAAAGCAACTGTCCTGTACATATTCAAAAAGAAAGGGACACACTTTATTTATTTTTGCCACTCTCCAGGAAGAGTTTGTTTAATCATCCCTAAGCCAGGGGTCCAACGTAGTTTCTAATTCAAGGAGAAATGTTTTTTGCAGAAGAGATAAAGTAAAGGGGGAAGACTCAAAGCTACACTGTCTGCGGTGATCCCTTTCCAGTGCATTAACTCTTCTCCTGCCAGGAGTCCTGAAGCTTCCTGAGATATAGCTCCAGAGAAAAACAGATGACACAGGCTGATAGGATTTCCCTTTATAAAAATCTAGGACTACAGAATAAATTCCTTCATGGGAAAAGCATACTGGCAGCACAACCCATGTTGTGGCCAGAAGCACAGACACTGTGGCAAGTGACAGCACAGTGTGGGCTGCTGAGCAAATGACAACCAAAACAAGAAAGCCCTCACAGAACTGTAATTACATCTGTAATATTAAAGGAAATGTCATGCCTACAAGTGTCTATATAGGCCTCATTTTAAGAAGTGCACACTCAGTTTTACAACAAAAGGTACAAAGGATTTATGGATTAAAGAATATAGAAGAGTCATAATACTTGCTTGAAAGGAAAGTGTGATTATGATTGTTTCCTAGACTGTAAGGCATCTAAAGACAGTCCCTGAAAAGCAAATGCTTTCTTAGAGCAGTTTCTAGGTCACCCTTCCTGAGCCATGACAGAAAACATGGAATCTTCCTGGCAGATTTCATGCATCTGGCCTCCTTCACTTCCATTCTCTTTTAAAACTCGTACTCGGAGTAACCAAATGTGAAGTACATGTTATTTACATAAAGTATTACTGGAATATGCATCCAGATGAAAAAGCCAAAACCAATCCATTCATTTGGATTAATTGCCATTTTTAAGAAGTCTTCATCAGGGACTGACAGGATAGGATTCAGCCTTGCAAATCCAAGCTGCTCATCGAGAGGCTTTTTACAGGGAAGAGCAGCACTTCCAGCACTACTCATCTCATTATTTAACAGGTACAAGAAATGCTGGTGGTGCTCTCTCCACAGGACTGCCTGCAGAGGGACCCTGGAGGGGCAATGCCCATGAAGAGATTTACATTGAGAACATCTAGAATTAGACTAGACAAGCCTCTACTCCCCAAGGTCAAGAAGAAGGGAAGAAAGGAGGGCTTGGGATGAGAAAGGTGCCACTTGAGCCTGGGGATGAGCTGTTTTCAGAGGGACAGCTTGGTGTGGCTGTTCCCAGAATGAAGCCAGTACATCCAGCTGTAATCAGAGCATCCAAACAGCAGCACAGAGGTGGCCTCCAGCCCATGGCATCACAGCAGTACTGGTTTGGCTTGGCCAAGCTAAAATTAGCACTTTATACCCAAGTTTTGGCTGTCCTTCCCTGTGTGGCAGAACACTTTGCGCTCTTCCATGTAAACAAAAGATTTTCCTCCAAGCAGGTTACTCTGAAAATACATCCCTACAGCCTTATCTTAAAGACACAGGCCCCCACAGTGAGGAGAAAAGGTTCACTTAGGGACACCATCAAAGTTTTGATTTTGAGTGATTAAGGGATTCAGGCATGACATTTCCTACTCCCAGTTCCATTTCAACCCTTTCAAATTAAGGACTGGATTCAATCACTGGCTTATTTTTACAGGCATTTAATCATAATAAAAAGCAAACAAAAAAACTGGCATTGAGACAAGCTCTGCAGCCTACCTTCTTCCTCAGCTACAACCCATTACAAGGCAGTTCAGTTCAGTTGTGAAAATGCCAGTACCTATTCTGATGCAATGCAGAAACGTGTAATGCATCCCCAGCTCTAGGGACAGCAATGAGAACTGTTCAAAATTTGAAACAAGCACAAGGCACGTTCCTACAATTATAAGTAGCTATGGCAGAATATTAGCAGGCACTATTTAAAAAAAAAGCTGATATCACCCCTACCCTAGAGAAGGTCTTAGAATGACCCTGTTACCCAATTCTGAATACAGTGTTTTAAAAACAAAGTGTTAGGCTTATTGCCTGGGTCAAAAATATTTGTTTTTTCTAAAAAGGGCCTGAGAAGCCAAACAAATCAATGGCTTTAAGTTTCTGTTGGAGTCTAGAAAGGATCTGAGGTTCAGAACAAACAGGGTTTGTCACATGATGTGGAAGAAAAAGGAAAGCAGAATAATAAAATGCAACATCAGCATCTCCCTGGGAGGATCAGAGTTTTTGCATCATGTTCTTGCTAGTTGCTAATTTCAAGATGTATATTTTACATTAAAAAATTAGCACAATCATTCTTGTTAACTTTGGCAGGAATTTCAGTTCAATCAAATGGCTACTTATTATTGTCTTTGACCAAAACCATGATTAACATAGAAGAACCCAAAAATAATATTTTGATGTTTTTCAGGAATTTCTTACATGAAAGGGAGGGGACCAGAGACAGGAGAGATGATTAAAGAATGTGCCATCTAATGAAATTAAAATTAAGAAGTATCTGTGAAATGGAGTTGAACCTCAAAGCATAACATGCAAGAAACAAAATACTTTACACCTATGATATTGAATTTTGGAAGGCAGATAACTTTTCCCCATTCTCATCCCTTGAGCTGCCTGGGGGAGCACCTGAAGCCATCATAGAGGAGTCCTTGCTGCTGAGACTGGCACAGGAAATAATTCATTAAAAAGTACTGACCCACACCAGCTCCACTATCTGTGCCACTCTGGTGGGCACACCCTTCTGACAGCCTGGAGAAATCATTAAGCACATAATGCACTTTAAGCCTTTCCAAGCAACCCCCTCTCTCTCTGCTGCCATTATTTTCACCTTCCTAATGGCAAAGCAGGCAAGAGCCAGGAGGGCTGAATCCAGCATGGATATGTAACATCACTTTGGACACAGCCACACAGCTTCCCCTTTGGCCCTGCCCTGCCCCAGCAGCACAGGAGACACCAGACACTGGGACCTCTTTGTACTGGCCAGGTAGCTTTGCAGTTATACTTCGAATTAAAGAACATAATCACCATTCACTTCTGGAGACAGAGTGATCTTAAATGCCACTGGGAACAAAAAATTATGCTCTTGTGGGGAAGAAAGCTGCACACCACTACCAGGTGAAATGATGAGGCTGCAAGGCATAAAACTGGGCTGTTGGTGACAGGAATTTTCAGCATATTCCCTGCAGAATTAATAAAAAATGTTCAAAGCACACAGTTAATTCAGCTTCAAAATATGACATGCTGCTTTCTTGCAAACATTTCCATTAAATATTTTCCTGATCACCATCCAGCTCTCCATCTTCATGCCAAAAGGGATTCTGTCAATCTCACTGAGCATCAGTAACTAACCCTTCCTTTCTAGCTCTCCTCTCCTGAAAGCTTGTCCTACCCAGTAAATGCTATTTGGCTTTAAGCTGATCGAAAAAGTCAGTACTTAAATATTCAGAACTCTTGAAAGAGTCTTAGGAATTCAGGGAGGAACTATGGTTCCTCTGTGGTGCCTGTCCTTAGTGGAGACTGTCTTCTGCAGGATGGCAGCACCAGAGGGTAAAACTTCTAATATCAAAGGAAACAAATCTCTTCCCCCCTCAACAGCTTAATAAAATAAATAAAATAAAACCTGAGCAACATTAAACAAATACCAAGTGAGAAGGCATACCCATTCTGTAAGCCACAGATTGGAGCTCTGTTTGCAGTATAAGCAGCAATTCATTCAACTCTCAAATGAAAAAACAAAACTCTCACATGGCAGATCCTAAATAGCTATCACTTCCAAGCAAGCCTTTTTGACATCATGATCTTTTTGAGGACCAAAAAATCACTATTATTGGTGTGCTACACTCCTGTTACCAAGAATGAATGTTCTCTGGTCCTTTCTGTATCCAGGTGGTGAAAACTTTTTTATGCATTCCCTTAGCCAGCCAGCAAAGCGTATATGGATGCCTTATTTATTTCCTCTCACCCTTCAGTGATTGCTTCTGTCTTCCTACAAATTAAGGAAGATTAGAATAATTTCAACAGTATTGGAAGATTCCAATAATTTTTCTTTAATACAAAAGAGTCATTAGAAAGAGATAATTGCTATCTGTAAAGAGATGTAAATCTAGGACTGTTCAGCATTACAATGAAAACAGAATCCCAAAGGCATTATCTTTATGCTTCTAAAACCAGCTCCCTCTGTTTTGGGGAAGGAAACCCACCACACCAATCACAGCATTTTACAGTTAATATAAAATTAAACAGAAGGGCCACCCGTGGTTGCAAGTAGCTGAAACAAAGCATTCAGCAATTCATAACAGCTAAAATCAAGCTCCTCCTTCTTTTTATTAAAATGCAGTACACATGAGAAATATTTTATTTTATTGTCTGCTTCAGAAAGATGGTAACAGTCAATTTGGCATTTATAAGGTCTAGTATGGTAATCCAGTTTATCCTCCTGTTCATCATCAGTGTTGATTAGACCCAAAGATGGGAGATAAAAAAAACCCACACAAATGTAATAAAATGAGAACCAGTGACTCACCTTGGGTACCACGTACTTGTGGAAAGGAAAAAGGTGGAAGCTTAATGCTAAATGAGTTCTGAGCCTTCTCAGTAACTTCTTCTATTTAATGTGCAGGACATTACAAAGTAAAATGACTTTATTTTCCTGTACAGGAGTTATTGCAGTAGCCACAAATGAAGGGAAGTGCATATGGCATAAGAAGATGAAGTATGACATTATTAAGAATTGGTACAGAAATGTGACATAATACATTAACAAGCCATCTAACTTGTGTGTAATTGTAGCAAATTGTTACAGCTAGCCTGCAATTACAACAAGGACAGTTGCAAGTAATTCACCTTGCTCTGCTCCTTGTCCCTGTAACAAAATACAGCTCTTGTTGACAGCACCTTTTTTTACAATCACGTTGTTTTTCTGGAAGGAAAGACAATGTAAGAAGAAGATGGTATGAGCAGCTTAGATTTCTTCTAAATCTTGAACTCAGGAGTCATTTTGTTTTGTTCACTCCTCACCCTTGCTCTTCTTTTTCCATCCCCCCACCCAACAGATAACCTATCAGTACTTAAACAGGGAAACAAAGAGGAGTGGGAATGTCTTTGTAATTGAGATCTTTTGTAAATGCGTTTATTTTTTCCCAGCATGTTTATTTTCCACTGCTTTAAACACTCAGCAAGATCACTAACTGCTCTGAGCCCCAGCCTGGGGCCAGGGGCACCTTGCAGGGCAGCAAGGCTGGGCTGGCAGCGTGTGGTGCTGCAGCAGAGCAGTGTCCACAGGGCTCACAGGTTCACTGTGGGACACATCTCCATTGCTGCCAGCAGCAAAAGCTCTGTCAGCATCTGGGACAGCAGCACAGGCAGCCTCTTGGGCACAGAAATCCTCAAGAGAGAGGTCCAGCACTCACCATGCAGAGATGGATTTTGTGGTCAGAGTCATTTCCAGCTGGAGGGTTGGTGGTGAGGGCAGAACAGCACTGCTGCAGCAGCTTCTGCCAGAGGTGTTCCCTGTGCTTTTTCCTTTGGGTCCCAAGCATATACTGGGAGATTCTCCCATCCCCTCCATGGTTCACTGTTCCTCCCCCTTCTCTGTCACACAAGCTGGCTGCCCTCTCAAAGGCTGGCACCTCTTTAACCACAGGAGCTCTTAGTATTGGGCTTTCACAGGAGTCAAGCCACAAAATATGCAAGTTATAAACACAAAGGAAAAAGGGGAAAGAGACACCTTCCCCAAGAGCACAGTTGTCTCTCCCAGTAAAAACTGAGCTGTGTCTCTGTTTTTCATCCCACTTAAATTTGTCACTGCCTTGCTTTCTAGGATCTCACTGGGAATGGTCACTGATGCCCTCTAAGGGAATTTTGTAGGGATCCTACTATTAATAGAGCAATTTGCTTCCCCCTCAGAATCTACCTGAATGTCCCTCAGCAGTGAGGCACTAGGGATGGAGCACACAGCATCTCTGGAATACACAGCACCTCTGTGATCCCTACCAAAATTATCTAACCAGAGCTGGTCCCTGCTGCCATTGCTATACCTAGTCTGCAGAGAGAGAGGGGAAAAAAAACACACATGAAATCTGGCAGCCAGGTTTGAGGGAAAGCTAGAATCTGGCCTCTCCACTGGAACTGGGGTGTGGTCTCTCAAAGTTGTACTCACACCACACAGAAAAAAACAAACAATCCAAACCAAAACTTTCAAAAAACAACTTGCATTAGCCCAAAAAGCACAGGTTTTGTAAGTGGAAAATCTCAGGAAAACTATAATTAAAAAAAAATTATCTTTGTCATCTTTAAAAATGCCTCCATTTTCTCAAGAACTTTTCCCAATGGCCTGCAGAATTCAGCAGCAGGTTCTTGATAACAATGAGGGTCCCTATCACAACAGTCCCCTCCATAGGAGGTATCTCAGAGGAAAAGGATGGCTGGGAATGGTGACCTTTTCCCTTCCATCACACAAAACACCCTCCTAGGTCTATGACACCATGTAAGCAGCAGGGTCACTTTTTTCACTAGCAAAAGACACTAAAAGCAGTCCAGATACCATGGAGACCAGGAAAAAGGTGATGGTTGTAAGCTGAACAATATTTCAAAACATGTACTTCAATTTTTTCCCAAAATGTTTTAGTTTTGACAGACACTTACAGATTTCTCTTTTGTTCCAGAATGTGACCAGCTCTGACTTAACTGTGCAGGACTTTGCCTTCCCCATGGAATAGGGAAATTAAAAGAAAGCAGGAGGCTGGCTTTCTCCAAGAGCTCTTTTTAAAGTCCACTTTGATATTCAGAAAGCCCTGTTTGACACTGATGAGAGGCATGGATTTGGGTTACTGCAGGCTGCCTTATGCTACAAATATCCCCTGATTTTAGTGGGATATTCTTTAAAAAAACCCAAATTACAGTATTTTCTACAGTGGCTTCTACTCTCAGAGTATAGAACATATAAAATACAAGCAATATCTCTTCTCAGTCCATTTCCAAGTCTATTAGGAAGAAGGGTAAAATATACAGTCTAGAAATTCAAGTGAGCATTCACACACGCATTGCTACTTATGATCTTTCACTGGGTAGTGTTATTCCTGAATTAAATACTATTTTTAAAAGGAACCTGTTGTTCTCTTTAAAATGTCATGCATTCTTTTAATGCCATACAACAACACTGAACAATGAAAACCATTTTATCGTCTGGAATTCATACTTAAAAAACATAGTTCTGCAAAAATTAATTATTTGAAAAGAATTTTCATCAGAGGTTTTGAATTCTAATAGGTTTGTAATGTTCATCTACACTTTTTCTAGGCTACAGGTACCATGGGAGCATGTTCCTATTAACAGATAATGTATTTTCACTAGAAAATTTGCCTATTAGAAAGAAATTATCTGAAAAACAAAAATGTTACAAAAGTATACAGTAATTAAGTGAAATTTGTTGATTTGTCTGTATAAAAATGTTTAATTCTATCAAAAAAGACCCCAAAGCTGAAAACAAATTTTGTCTTGAAATTCTGAATTCTCAACCTTTCATACCAGTTAAAGGAGACAGAAATGCTACAGAAAGCACATTTCAAATTTTTAGCAGCTGGAAAGCCCTGGTTTAAACAGGGTTATAGGCATCCCACTGTATCCTTTCATAGGACAGTAGATCATGTATATCCTCACTGAAAATTTGCTCCCTATCTCTTGTATAAAGTTTACCAGCTTCCAGTAAGTGAATTTATTACACTTCTTTTTCAGGTAAGTTAAAAGTCAAGGTGTATCAGAGCTCTTCTCTCCAATCACTTGCACAGTCTCTTACTAGCCAGAGTAGCCATGTAAACAAGGAGGTGCTATGGAGAAAGGTTTTAAATGGACACAGAACAGAGTGTCAGTATTGCCATCAACATGTCCCTCTATTGCTCTAACTCTCTGGAATTTACTTTCATGATTGCTTTCCAAAGCCTGTTGCAATACCAGATTTGCAACATCTTTTGCAGCTTTGGTAATTACACTTCCAGAGTAAGCAGCAAGTGGAGTCACACAAGAATGGCAAGACCACCACACATTTCAGATGAGAGAGAGGACCTTGCTTGGGTCAAAGGTACAGAGAAGTGGACACATTTGGGGACACATTTTGGTGGCAAAATGGATCTGAATTGCAACTGCTTGTATTTTACTATTTTACAGATTCAGCAAGAAAAAAAGAAAATTTAGGCTGATTTAAAAAACCCAAATAACCTCAAAGTTTTTTCATTGAAGTTAAACAAGGAAATCAGCCCCTAGTTTTACTGCAAGTGAAAGGAAATATTTAAATTTTCACTGAAATGCCTATTCCCTGGGTGTGTTTTCTAACACCATAGGGAAGGGAGGACAGCAGCTGTGGTGGTGGCAAGGGGCTCAGCTGTTGGAAATTACAGCTGAATACATAGTAAGTGCATAAGTACATGGAGAAGCATCTTGGCCAGGTCTGGATCTGAGCATGTGCCCTAACCACCAGAGGGCTGGCACCCTCACCAAATATGTAAGTCTTTTATTTTCTGTTTTTAAAGGAACAGGATTGAAAGGAGATATAAGGAGTAACATACCCTCAAATATCATTTATTTTGTAGATCATATTACTTTCTTAAGAGATGATTGATATGGCTTCAAGTCCTTTTGGTCTTGAACCCATTCTTCATTATCACTTCCTAATCAAGAAGAATTACCACTTTAGCCTGAAGCATTTTTTTGTCCAAAACTATTCAGCCAATCATCCCAAACTTCGAAATAGCTGCAGAGAGAAATCACATTCTATTTTGGGGAAAACTATTTTCAAAAATAATGTTCAACTCAACAGTACATTTTTCATGGTTTGTATTGGTCTCCTGCAAAAAAAGCCCATAATCCCACTTTCAGGTTAAATGTAAGGTGTTCCACTCCTTTCTAAGATGAAATAAAATGACCAAGACATTTAACATTGTTGAAGTTTTTGATTGTTTTTTTGGTGGAAATTTCCTTCCTAGGCAAAATTTAAGGGCTTGAGCACATGGTTCTTCCCTGGAGTCAACAAGTTCCTGTATGCCAGCTGGTGTGCCATTACCTCTTCTTACACATGCTTAGGCTTAGATAAATGCAAGTAATACAACTTAAATTCTCATACTTTCACTGCAATCTAAACTAAATTGGATTACTTAGTACTTGCCATGAGCAAGAAACATGAGCATACCCTACTACAAACAGCTTCTTTACTAAAATACAGTACACTATGAAGCAGCAATAATGTGATTATGCAACTGACACCCAATGTATCTATTGCAGTGCTCCCAAACTCATAATTTCATTAAGTTTTAATTGCTTTTTTAGACTGCAAATGCAATATTTTAAAACTGTAATGGTCTTGTAATTCATTTCCCTTCCCTCACCATATTACTAATATATACTACCAAATTTCACTGGAGTTTAACAAAACTTGTCCTTTGCTATTAAGAAAGAGCATTTTATGTTACAAGACATACAATTACAGAGTGCCTAAGAATATTGTCAATTAGCAAGTTGACCATAAACATGGAAATCTCATTACGAAGAGCTATTTCAAACTTATATCAACCAGCTCCTGACAAAACCTGCTAAATGATAATTTTATTCCTACCCTATTTTTAAGGAGAATGCTGGTGTTGCAATAAGCTACCAGTTACTCTCACTTCAGTCTTGCAAATACTTCTATGTGGAAAAAAAACCCACTAAGGTTTAATTTTTGCTTTTAACAGTACAGGAAAAGTTGGAAGGAAAAAGAAAAGGGAACATGTTGAAGTTATTAAAGCACAATGGTCATAGGGAATTGCCAGAAAAAACAAACAGTATAAATTGAAAGATTTTTTTTAAAGACTGGATATTGTACTCCATTACAAAATTGAGTGGTTTCCTTTTGGATGGATAAGGAACCTTTATAAGAAACAGCCCTCACATAAACTGCAGCACTGCTGTCAAAGTACTGCAGGTGTTGAAGGACAGAGGAAGCCTTCTCCTTTGAAGGGCCTCAAAACAGGATGGATAAAGCACACATGGATGTTACTTTGTTAATTTGTGAATATTTGTATACAAACATAAATACTATTCAAGTTTGACAGTTATAATGGCTCCTTCAGCTTCCCCTGAGGCCAAACTGTACAGCAAAGTTGTCCCCTCTGGCAGGCATTGCAGATTGCTCATTCCACATTCTACACGAAATGTAAGCAGCAGTTACTACTCAGAGGAAATCTTTTTGTTAAGGCAACTATCTCATACTTTTTTTCATAATTTTATCACTGCTCAGACAGTAATTGTTTGAGTGTTAATTGGTTGTAGTTCTAATATCAAGAATGTGAATATTTCATTACAGAAAAAGTTCTCCATCAGGTACTTCAGAGAAAATGCATTAAGAAAAATGCTACTGTTTCCATATAAAAAGTGAAATAAATGCCGTTCTTCCTTGCTTTTAGATTTCACATTTAAAAGTCTAATGAACAAATGCAAAGTGCACGGGACTGCTATGAACTCAAGCCCAAGCACTCACACACTTTGAGCCAGGAACTTATTATTGGATGCAGAGGTTACCCACGTAGGAGACATAGTTAGTGCTTCACCAGAGGAAAATGCTCATGCTCAGAAGGTTCTGACTGTGCTTCCTTCCCTTAAAGCCCTACACACTGCTGAGGCCATGTGTAAGTCCACAGAGGGGACAGTTGGCAGCCAGCAGCTCCTCACACGTCATCTGACTCAGGGTACATTAGAGTTAAATCTCAGAGCTTGGGCCCATAAAATAAACTTCATGCAAGATGTTAACAAAAAGTTATATTTTTACATTAGCAGGATACACATAATGCATTTGCTATGAAAATAAATCTCTTTGAGAAAACCAAAAAATGCCCTTATTTCTAATAATAGAAGGAAAAATTACAGTTGGCAAACTTAAGAGACAATTAAGCCAGTGCTTCAGAGAACTCCAGATCACTGCCAAAACAAATATTCAGATAAAAGAACGCAGCTTCCACTCCCTGCTTCCTTATTAACTGTGTTTTCTTCTCTAGGCATTACAAATAGGTTTGTAAAATATACTCAGAAAATATATGGGTCTGTGTTTTTTCATTTGCACTTGATTGTTGTTTCTGAAGATGCTACCAGCTGCTGAAGGAGAAAGGATTGTGCTAATATTCACTCTATAAATAATGTAAGAATAAAAAGGAAAGCCACTGCACAGCAAGGTTAAATGAGGACAATGTGGGAAATTCAGTGTAAGGGACTGTGAGGCCTCTCACTTGGCTTTCCAAGTGCAGCATATTCATTGCATTTTATTAGCTGATTAAAGAGGTGTGTGGCAATTCATCTGGAGCTACTGAGGTCCTTTGATCCACCCTTCTTACCAGCACTCCTCTTAAGGGACAAAAAAGTTCTTTGCAGCTGAAATCCCCATGTCTGGCAGGAGGATGCTGCTGGGGGCCAGGCTGGAGATGGGCAGCAAGGTTTCTCCATGCCAAGGAGACGGGTCCAGCTGTCTCATCCACCCCACAGAACCGGCCACACACCCTCCTGGGGCAGCCGAGGGTCCGTCCCCCCAAGCTGTGCCAAAGCAGGCACGTCAGCTGGCAGCTGTGTGTGCTTCCTGTGAGCCACCCCATGGCTCTGAGGGGTTCTGAGGGGTCTCCCCACTCCATGGCTCAATGGGACACACAGCTGCTGCATGGGCACTCCTGGACACGTATGCTTGCTTTGGGAAGCTCTCAACCTGCAAAAGCCCTCACTACCCTTGCACACACAGGTATCAATAACCTCAATACAAGAATTTCAAAGAATTTTTTCACACGGAAATCACGGTCTCAGACCTGGGTATGGTTTGTAGTGTTCAAGCCTAAAAAGCTCCAATATTAAAACCCTTCAGTTTGCTCTTGGGTGCTGAAAAAAGCCTCTCCACAGAGTGCCATAAGGCAGACCTATGCAGAGCCCAGTGGACCAACCATCCATGGAGCAGCAGCAGTGGAAATCTGGACCAAATGGCTCAAGAGTTCTGCTAAGCTATAGGCAACAAAGGCCAGGGTTAAGCTCTGTATGGTAGGGTACAACTTCCTGGCTGCATGCAGCTTAGAGGTGGTGTCTTGCTGCTTAATGTACAGCTTTAGAATGATACAAAATAGTACAATCTTCATCAGACACTCTTGAAAGGCAGAGAATTGCCTCACAAAAGAGGCAGTTTTATGTAAGTGTTCTCTTCTCTGCCATCTTCACTTTAGACCAAAACCATAGAAGCTGTCCTTATCTGGTGGCTTTGGATGGCACTCCAAGCAGTACAGAACAGCAGATGAAGTGTATCCAGGGGGAGCAGCACAGGAAAGAGGCAGGAAAAGCAGAGTGACAAGAAGCAGGAGAGAGCAGCTTTCATCTTGATCAAGATGCAAGTACAGTGTCTCTGGAGAGCAGCTGGGATCTCCATCTGTACTGAAAGAACAGACATGATAGTTTCCAAAAGCTCTCTGAGATGGGATGAGACAGTCCTAGATCTACACCAGCTGAGCATCACAGCAACAGCTAATGAGCTTTACAGTCAAATATTATCCAGAACTGAATTCTGTTTTTCTGTACATGTTTTCAGCATGCTTCTGTAATCAGAAGAAACCAAATTTTCTAGAAAATCCTATTTTATTTTAATCTGCTTCCTCTCTAGCAACAGGTCTAGAGAACAGAAGAATCAGAGGCATTAAAACATTCAGCTCATCAGGGTGTGTGCATATATTTTAGGAGGCACCCTGGGGCCTCAGCATAGCCAACTAGTGCCACTTGAAATGCACTTTAGGGCAAACAGGACTTCTGGAGGACCAAGCAGAGTGACATGAGCCCTCTGTTGGACTCACAACAGGTGGGACAACCAAGGTCACCTCCACTGGCTCCAAACAGCTGCAAATCCCAAATGCCCATCTCAGTGCCAGGGTCACCTAAGAAATAAATTTGGATTCTCAGAAGATGAATATACATTTTTCGCTGCCAAGCTGGAAAGAGCATTTAAAAAATGGAATTCTCCCTGTGGCAGGTCTAAACCTGCACCATTTTAGCAAACAGCAGCTGGTGGATAAGTACCTTTTGAGTTAAAGTTTACACAGAAGTGTTATTATGGAGCTGTTCAGTAAGATGGAGGCAAAAAGAGTGAACTCCAGTGACATCCTGAAGGACAGGGGTCGTGCAGGAATTAGGACTGCTGCTGCTCCTGCATCATCTGGAAGGCAGTACTCACTGCAATTCTGCTAAGAGTGAGCTTCTGAGTCCATTAACTGGAAGCTGATGCTGCTGTCAATTATTAAAATCCAAGTTAAGTTTTATGGATACCTTACTGTAATGGAGTTTCTCATATCTAGCACCCTGTGCCTGGCACTGACCAGCCTGTCATGGATACTACAGGGATCAATTGTTACTACAGTTTTAAGTGAGTTGTGCACAAGTCTCAATGATGTATAGTTCAATGATAACTTTCTATTAATAAACATGCAGAGTAGAATGATAAATGGACTGCAGTGCTAAGGATTTGCATGTCAACATTAACAAAAAGCCAATGCATTACTTTTAAGAAAGGCATCCTATGCTGTATTTTCTAATAGTAAGTCACAACAGATACATTGAAGCTAACATGAAACAGTCCTAACAGCCAGTTTCAAACAGAAATTTAATTTACTCTGTCCTCACCTGTGTCAGATTAAAATCTTTTCTCCAATAACATTCAAAATTACCTTCTCCTAAGCTTTAATACAGCAAAGGAAGTATATGAGGAACAGGAAAAATTTCAAATAAGCCAAGTGGGCAGATGTAGATGAAATCCACCATACCATTCCTCCATGTCGGTATTTCCAGACTGCAGCACTGATGGCCACACTGGTGTTTGCTTCCTCTGGTTTTATGTCTTCCCTGGGTGGTGAGGGAGGGGAAGAGGGGCAGGCTGTGCTGTGTTTCTTGGGGAGGCTGATGCTGCTGTCTTTTTCAACATGTGAAATATTTCCTGCAATTCCTGCCATCGTTTCCTGGAGCCACAATTTGACATTTCCCTTAGTAAACCTCCTTTGCATCAAACAAATGCATCTTTTACTGTAGTCACTTAATTGATATTCCCTTGACAAGGTACAGAGCAGCATGAAGCAAGACCTACTACTCTATTCTCAAAAAGGCAAAAACTATCTCTAATTCTGGTATCCCTGCTGCTCAACAAAGTCACAGGTAGCAGAAGTCTCACTCTTCATGAGGGGATGTTCTTGTAGGAAGCCTGAAGCAGCTCTGTGCTGTCACAAGCAACCAAACACCCTTTTTAGCTGAGGTCTCTGCACCAGGAAAACTGGGTGCAACTGCAGGAGTGAATTAATGCTTGACCACCTTGTTCTTCAGCTGCTGATATGGGATTCATTAACGTTTACCTACCTACCTACCTACCTACCTACCTACCTACCTGCCTACCTACCTAACTACCTACCTCTCTGACACTCTGTGACTGTCACCCCCTGAGGCAGCAGCTGCTCACCCAGGGGTCTGTGAGTCTGGTCTTCCAAACCAGATTTGGGTACAAGATGAAAGTGCTCCCTCAAGACTCTCCAGTGCATGTCACACATGCAGTCATGGCATCACAATCTTTTGCCTGTCCATTTTTGTACCACTGAAACACTTGTATCAATGCACAAGCAGTTCCAAAACAACTGATGTGCTCCAAAATTTTCAGAACTATCTGGTGTGCTTCCTCAGAGCAATCTTTTAGTTTCAAAATCTTATTTGCATAAACAGCAAAAATACTTGAAAGGCAAAAAATCCACCAAACCCCTTGAAATTAATCTTCTCATTCAGCCTGAAATAAATGTACTTGTTATTTATCATCCAGGATTCACTTAAATAGTTTTGAGGACTTGACCCCAAAGGAATGTATGCATTTCTGGACGTGCTGACAAACCAGAAACACCCCAGGTTCACATCCAACACTATTGATTTTCATGGCTGTCAGTGCGAGTTGGAGACATTAGGATGTTAAAAACAGCACAGCTACACTTACAAACACTCCCAACAAAAAAGCACTACCAGAAACAATTGTAGTTACTAAATATATTCAGTAAAACTCGAAAAGCATGCAAAAGCCAGCCATGGCAAATGCCTGCTTAGTAACTGGATCCACTCTGAGATTGTCCTTGATGTCCCTTGGCTTCCAGGAAAATGACATCCCTTTAACGAGGACCATCAGTGGAGGGGGAGGAAGATGGGGAAGTGAGGGGAAATGCTTTTTCATTCTATAATTATAACCTAATTTTGAGATTAAACTGATCATTTAATGACTTCTTCCAGTTTGAAAGCAGGATCCAGAAAGAGACGTGACCAAGCAGAGACAACAGCCATGTACCTGCTCTGATAAACTCCCAGCTGCTAGAAGCAGTGTCTGCCTGGTGGGAACTCCTTGTGCATCCCCAGGTGGGCTGAGGCTCCCTCATATCCCTCATATCCCTCATATCCCTCATATCCCTCATATTCCTCATATCCCTCATGTCCCTCATATCCCTCATATCCCTCATGCCTCACACTTCTGGCACGGCCACAGACCTGGGGACACTTCCAGGAAGCCAGAATACATTTGGGATGTCTCTCTCAGCAGACACCTGAAAACCAAACAAAAAAACCCAAAACACTCCAAAATGTGACTTAGGACCTCAAAACCCTGACATGGAGCAAAGAGGTCCACGAGGAATGGCAGCTGCCTGCTAAGCTGCCCCAGGGGCTGCCCTCATGGCAACGCTCATCCACGCCACTCTTCTACCTGAGCCTGATCTCTACAAAACTGGGCAGAGCTTTTCCCTGTCTCCCAACTCTTGCACAAAATCAAAGTTATTCATGGAGAAAGGTGTGGTTGTGTGAGACTCACTCATAGAATAAAACAACCTAAAAATAACTTGAAACTACCATTGGTAGTTTCTATTTGTCCTTATCTTTCACGATATTTTCTGCAAGTCCAAACAAGCTATTTTTTCAATTTGGATGACAACTGCACTCATCACATGTGTACATCCCCCACTGAGTATAAGCTTAAGACATGCAAGAAACAGGGCAGGAGTCCCTGTGACTTTACAGCAGATGGCAATGGGAGTGGATGAGAGGCATCACACCATGGAAAGACCTGTTCCAGCAGCAGAGGTCCTGGCAGAGAGTGAATGTGTGGGCAAGGCCACAGGAGAAGCAGTGGGAAGACCACCACCACCAATACAAGGCTGATGCAGCCAACTGAAGGGATGCCTGCACTGCAAAGCTCCATATCTGAATGTGTAGGAATGGCTTTTTTCTTTACCTGAAAAAACTCAGAGAAGCACCTGCATGGAATTTAGAAAGTATGAACCCTGAAAAGAGGAAAAAAATCAAGAAATAGTTGAAAAGACAAGGGAAAAAATCTGACACTGACTCCAGCATTGCAGGATGAATGCATTTGCAGGCAAAGCCAGACTCTCCAGTGCTCAGCAAAAATCTGGAAGGTATCTAATATTTTCAGGAGAATCAGTCCACCAAGTCCACCAGCCTATGCTAAGGGTGAAGTTTGGCAATTCTTTATCTGCTGTTTGTAAATGATTTCTGATTTATTTCCCCAGCAGGGAGAAGACAGGCTAATCTAAAAATAAGCTGTGTGAGCATAACCACAGAATTGCATTCAGAGCTTTGGCACTTGACAATTTTTAGGCAGCAGTTCCAAACCATCTCATTTTCTTTCAGCACAAAGAAGCAGCAAAATATTTTGCTGAAGTGAGGTCATATAATACATATGTTTGTCAAACCACTGGACATGCTGAAAACACTATCTTTAGAATAACATCAGGATTCCTCATTTTCAAGCATGAAAATCCTAAATTGTTAACATGGCAACACATACTACTCAGGACCCAGAGCTTCCTTTCACCTCTGCCCCCTCCCTAAATAAGACAAATATGGTTACTTTAAGTTTCCTACAGAGGTTGTGCCAAAAATTTAAAAGTAATAAGAAGAAAAATCTTTCTATGTAGATTTTCATCAAAACAGTATACTTGCAAGCACAATGGTGCTATTATTTTTAAATATTTCCAAAGAAAGTGGCAGGGTTATTCTGTAACAAAACTTCACAAGGAACTTGGGTCTTCGTGCAGCAGCCACATATATGGACTGTGTTAGTCAATGTGTGCTGCTAAGTCTTTCCTCCTAAAGAAACTACTTTAAATGTTTTAATTCGACAAAATCACATCAATTTTTAAACTCTCATACCTCTGGTTATAGGTTTGACTTTAAAATCGTCATGCAGAGAGGCCAATCTTGCCTGCTGTTCATGCATCTGTTAGCATTCCTACACTGTTGATGTGACAAGAAGCCCCAAACACTCCTATGCTTTTCATTTTAGCAGAGCTCTTGGTCCTGAGCATTAACAGCTTTTAGGGAAAACTCCACACTGGAAAAGGGAGTTTGATAAATATTCTTCCATTCTGAGTCTAGTTTTCTAAGGTAACAAGGCTAATGCCCTTTTTCCTGTCTGTCTGTTAGTCCTCCCACAGCAGCACTTTGGGATAGCACAAGCCACATTCTCCAGGAGCAGAGAAGTCTGGCAGAAGATGAGTTGCATTTTCACAGACTTTGCAACGTCCCTGGTTGACAAGCAGAAGCCCAGATGGAAAACCCACAAAGTTAGTGCAGCACAAGTGTGTTTGACCTGCTGGGCTGGGCTGCCCTCACCGGATGTGCCAGCCTGGCCATCAAACAGGGACCTGTGAGGGACAGGGCTGGTTTGTCCCCTGGCCCAGGACTGTGCCAGCAGTACAGACCTGCACAGGGAAGGATGGGAGAAAGACCAGCAGAAATATCAGCATATAATATAACCAGCAGCAACTAGCAAGTCAAGGGTGAGTCTTAGGAAGGAACATATTCTGTTAGTCCTTTTTCTCATGGGACAGCCTGTTATTTTGTTATATATAAGTTGTAGAGAGATGTAAAATACAGCAAAGCTCTGCTGTTTTAGTGTTTGGGTCTACAGCTCAGTGTGCTGTGAACAGCCAATCAAGAAACAAAATCACAGCTATTAAAAGAGCAGTGGGTGTGGGTATATCTATACACCTCCAAGGAGCACAGTGCTGGCACCAGCAGTGTCCATTCTCCCCAGAAGTGAGGTGATAAAAGGGTGTGTCTGTGTGTGTCTGTGAGCCAGACAGATGGATGCCCAGGGCAGTGGGCTGGTTCAGTCACTAAAGCAAAGCATTTGCTGACCCCTCCACACCTGCAGCACCACAAGTTCCTCACCCAGCTGCTGAGCCCTGTCTCCTATCAGCAGACACTGCCCTGCTACAGTTTTATTTTATAAAGCATCACTCTGGAAAGTGCTATTTTTCCTACAAATCAAAACCCTTCCACATACCTCCTCACAGGGCAGCACTTGCTCAGCAACAGATTCCCTCTGTGGCTGAGAAAACTAAGTGACAGCCCAAAGCCTCCTTTCCTCTTCACTGTGTTCACTTCACTGCATGTCAGGAGTTTTAATGGTAGCTGTTCCCAACCAGACAGCTCATGGCAGTGATGGCTGGCAGGAGCCACCAGTCTATTTCTACATCCATGGGAAGTCAGTCTCTCTCTCTGGAGGGTTTATAAATGAGCCCCTATACTCACAGCTGCCAAATGTTTCATTCTAGGCATTTTATCTATGTAAACCAAACAGATAACAAGGAGAGCAAAGACCTTTGAAATATTTATGAATCAATTAAACTCCTAAAGATTTCTACTGTACACTGATAAGGAGCAAATTCTCACATAAGAGGCCAAGGCATATAGAGCAACTGATTTTATATGAGTTCAGAAACTGTAGGTTTGCACAAAGAGAAAGGAAGAAAAAATGAGCTATATGCAGATTTAGAGAAATCCTAGATACCATCAAAGTAATATGCAATAAATTCATGTGACTGAACATGCAAACTAAAACAATGTGAAAGGTTTATCAGCCAAATCTAGAAACTATAAATATAGACTGATTTATTGTTAGAATATTTTCTGATGGTTTTCTCAACCATTCACTATTACGTTAGTTTTATGATAGCAGACAAAAGTTTGTAAAAATACAGATAATACATAATAGCACTTTCTTGTTCAATGTGTGCAAAATTTAGTCTCCATTTCCCTGTGTTGCAAAGGTGCTTATTTCTCCCATAAACACCACGTTCTAGGAAACCTGAATGTGAAAATAAATGGCTTCATTTTGTTGTTTTGGTGTACTCAGTTTCACGAAAATGAAGCATGACTTAGCATGAAGGTCACTGTTCATTATGCACAACAGCAGAGAAATGAAGAGAGTGCAGGGACGCACTGACAGAAATGGGGACTTGAAAAAGGTTTGAAAAATAACCCAGTGTAGCAGGATCACAGTGACACTGACATACCATAGAGGCCTGGATGGTGCCATCTCTCCAAATTTCTCACCATGTGAAGACAAGAAAGGAGGAAGGGGCAGGCAAAGGCAGTGCCACAGTTCCATAGCATCAATCAACTGTTCAATATCTTTCCCCTGAATCAAGCTCTGTTCTCCTAACTTGCCTCCTTCATAGTGCTTTTTAAAACTTTGAAGCTGAAATTAAAGCATTCTAAGCTGATGAAAAAGCAACTGAATAAACACACCAGAAAACAAACTACTTGTCTCCACATACAGTCACTGCAGGGGCAGGTGCTGCTGGAACACATGTGCATCTCCTCAGGTTATTCTGGTGAATTTGTCACTGCAGTAGGAAGGCAGCTTTTAGTCTGTCAGCCACATGCACAAAGGCATCACAGGCACTTGGCACAGTCCACAAACAAAGCCAGGTCCTAAATTCAACTCTCTCACTTAGCTGGGAAACAACTAAAATGTTGTATTTCTTGTATGTTAGTCTTCAACAGTGTCAGAGAAAGAGGAAAAAGAGGAATATTACAATAAAGAAATTGTACTTTCTATTTCTAGCAATTTTTTCACCAGCATTTTGTTAACCCACTTGCAGGAACAAAAAAAAAGCACCAAAAAAATCTCAAAACACAAAACCTCACTATCATCATTCCTGAGAATTCCTTGGTCAAAATGCTTTCCCTTTGGAACATGACAGTTCTTTAAGCATGAAACATTTCATCAGATATTGTCAAATCCATATCCTTATAGAAGAAATAATCCTGTTTTCCCAAGTGCCTTTTAGCTCCCTGACAGCTCCTAGGCTGGCAGGCAATCTGTGCCTATGGGAGACCAAAAATCAGGCTCCCACATCTGATGACAGCATAAAGACCCCCAGTGATATTTATTTAAAACTTTATATGTGCCACCTCTATAATTACTTAAAACTCATCTCCTGTGGGAGCACTGACTCCCAAATTTCTAACAACCTTTAGAAAATATTTTTTTGCCTCCTTCTTTAAGGGTAAATTATTACCATTTAGAGGTGGAAGAGCATGATCCTGCCTGTGCTGGCTCATCTTCAGAGAAAAAACTGAGAGATACATATGAGGAGGAGCAAGTGTTCTCTGAGCTGCACTCTTCCTGGGCAACAGACAATTCTGTTTGGGTCAGGAAAAAGTCATCTCCCCAAATGGCTGTTTATAAAACACTGTGGCTTGTAAGACCAGCTCATACAGCTTCTAACTGAATGTTACATAATTTATGTGTAGACCAACTTCAGAGATTTAAATGAGTCACTGCAAAAGGTGCAAGAGTAAACATCTTTTCATTGTTTTGCTCTAAAGTTGGTAATAAATGACCCACTGGGAGAGGAAGCCCTTGGAGGACAGCAAGGGACCTGCTGGTGCTAACCATGGGCTGGAGAGCCCTGGGGTCATGTTTTACATTTGGACAGGGAGCCTGCTGCCCACACCAACATCCCCAGCCACACGCTGTACCCACACATTAACTGCTGTTACTGCCTGTTACAGCCCATAAACAGCACAGTGAGAACTGAGCCCACGTGCCATTAGCAGCTGAACTGGGCACCTGTGGAGGCAGAAAGGGCTGCTCCATTGGCAGTGGCATCTCATAGAGCTGCTTCTGCTGTTACCTCTCCCCAGCCCTTCTCCTCCACCACCCAGGGCAGAGGGATTAGGCTGCTTTGCACTCTGCTCCCTGTTTGCTCTCTGGGTGGTTTACTTACTCATCTCCTAATTATTCACAGTCCCACTGAAATTTATTTCTATCCTGCAGACGGTGATGGTGGAAACAGATGAGACATAAAGGAAGTTGCTTTTGTACAGAGAAGGAAAGAAAACAGTCTGTAAATAGAGCATGATATTAACAGGCTGATGCTTGACACTAAGCAAAAATAGCATCTTCTCCAAGAAAGTTAATTTGCTGTAAAGATCACCAGATATGTGAGGATCTTTGATCTTCACAATTATTCACCCATGAAGCCTCTTGATCTAAATGGCCAACATATTTCCTTTTGGGACAGCAATGGGGACTTCTCTTTAAAAGGGGATAATCATGTGTCAAATATGTTTAAGGGAAGAACTGACATTAAGAAGTGAAGTAGACAGAAAAATAGAGCATCATCAGTGGCAAAGCAGAAAATTAACATGTAAATTAATAAAAGTAGGAGTTTGGAATACGAGTGTAATGAGTGCCAAGCAGACTATGATATGCTCCTTCTCTGTCAGCATGCTGGCTCCTTGGGAGAAACACAGCTGGTACTTTTGTTTCTTCAGCAGCCTCCCTTGTACGTGTGGAAGAAATGGTCTCACTCATTTTACACTCCATTTATCGATGAGAAACTGAATGCAGCAAGAAACAAGCATTGTCAAAATATTTGGGGTTTAGAAAATCTTGCTTTAACTTCTATAAAGCTCGGAGTCAAAATGCAGCTGCAGGCAGCCTACAGTGCAGAATGTCCCTAGCCTGCATCTGGGCCAGCACGAGGAGGACAGAGTGGGGCTGGCAGCCCCTGGTGCACACCTGCAAGCACTGCCAGGGCAGGGCACCCCTGCTCTGCCTTGCCCCAAGCACCACAAAGGCTGTGACAGAAGGGCATTAGCTCCACCAAAAGGGGCAAATGAGTGAACTGGCAGCATGTACTGGTTCCAAGGAAATATTAGCAAGAACTAGAAAAGGAACAGCAGTGAAGATTCACCTTTAAACACATTTGAAAGTTATGTAAGCACTCAGGACCTGAAGTGAGACAAACCAGATGAGTTCTTGGGACCGTAGTATTAGGATTCCCAGAGTAAAAGGAGCATCATAAATCTTTGTTTCTGCCAATCAAAAGCAACACTGCCCCAGGTGCAGGTGGCCCCAGGGCTGGGATGGAAACAGCACTGGCTCACCACATCACCCAGAGATGAGCCTTCACTAGCAAAAAAAACCCCAAGAAGCAGCTGTGTTGCCTTGTCCCAAATGTGAACTTCTCATTTCAGAGAGCAGCACAGCTTCTGTGGTGCTGCAGCAGGCTGCTGACCTACAGTTCATCCCCCTCTGCACAGCTGCTGCTGGACTTTCAGAGGGAAAACAATTAGTCAACAATTTAAGGTCGAAAAACAAAGTACTCAGTGGCATAGAAATGGTAAAGTGAGAAACATATTCTGTTTCTCACTTGCAGTTTGAGTCTCTGGATGGACTTTGAACAAGCCCACAGCTCCTCAAGTAATGAAGCATTAGAATAGCACTTTGTCTAGCCTACCTCAATAGTCATCAGCAGTAACTTAAATAGGATATTCAATACTTTTCAAGGTTATGTATATGTATGTGTGTATGTATATATATATTTATGTATATGGAGGGGATATATGTATATATGGTATGCTGATTTGTTATAGTAAGATAAAAGTCACATTTTCTCATCCTTAAAAGAAATTATAATTTTAAAACTAGATGTTAAAGCTAACAGAAAATTAACCTAGGTACATTTTGAATGCAATGAGATTTAAAATTGAAATAACTGTTTGCTATGGGAATTTACCCCTCCAAAATGTGAATCATATGATCTAATTATTTTACCAGTATATAAACAGTTTGGGTTTTTTTCTCTGGCACAAGCTATGAATACACTCTTTTTCTATTTCTGTCCTGGGTAAACACATTTTTCTCAGGACTTCCATATTTCAGTACATGGAGGGTATCCTGCAAATACCACGTACATGAAGCCATACTGTTTGCAATAAGCCATTTATATGCAAAGCACTGAAGTTTCAAGCCATGTGCTTCTCATTTTATGTGTACAGTAAAATTACTACAGCTGGACTAAATCCAAACAGAACCTCAAATCCCAGATCATTAACAACTTACTTTATGTGTTTATGCTACAATTCACATCTGAAATGAGACCATAAGAAGCCATAATAATAAAATGCTATAAAACTACACAATGCTGTCAAATTGAAATATATTTTAAGATGTATGTATTTATCTGACTTTAAACACTTTTGTTTCCAAAATTATGTCAATATCTGCTATAATATTATATTTGAACTTTCAACGGTGTTCATCAAGTCAGAACAATCTGATGAAATTCTTCATTTGTCAGCAAGAGCGACATAAATGTCTCAGGTGGTGAGATCCCACCTGGATCTCTGCATCCAGGCCTGGGGTCCTCAGCACAGCAAAACAGGGACCTGTCAGAGCAAGTCTAGAGGAGGAGCACAGATGTGATGGGAGGGCTGGAGCACCTCTCCTGTGAAGACAACACCAAGAGAGCTGGAGTTGTTCAGTCTCAAGAAGATTCCAGGAAGACCTTAGAGCAAGAAAGAATACAGACTTTATTCACAGAGCCTCTTGTGATAGAAGAAAGGATAATGGTTTTAAACTGAAAGAGGATAGATTTAGACTAGATATAAGAAAGAAATTATTTACTATGAGTGAGGGTAGTGAGGCACAGGAACAGGGTGCCCAGAGAGGTTGCAGGTGCTCCAACCCTGGAATGTTCAAGGCCAGGTTGGATGGGGCTCTGAACCACCTGGTCTAGGGGGAGGTGTTCCTGTCCATGTCAAGGAGCTGGAAGTCAATGATCTTTAAGGTCCCTCCCAACTCAAAACGTTTTATGATTCTACACATTAGCAGTTTCTGTTTATATATATATTATTTATTACACACATGTATTTAAAATGATGAGACCATATGATTCTGACACCTTATGGCACTGAGACACTACATGTATTGCTGTATTCGTGTCATAAACTGATTTTTCTGAATCAATGTAAAAACTGAAGAATTTCAGAAAATACAATTTTCTTGTATAGAAGCCATTTCTGTCTTCTCCCTGAAACAACTGCCCATGATCAGTATCACTATAAATTAAATCATTCCTTCTTCTAGGAAGTTAGGGGCTATTTTTTACTTTCTTTTAAATAAATTGTATTTATATTCAGTGTCAAGTGCTATTTCACAACACAACAAAGGAAACATCTAGTTTCTAAGATGACAAATGCTTTGATTTTTCAGTAATGTGTCTCCTTGTTTTTCCAGCTGAAATTATTCACTGAAGGTGTATGTCATTTTTATTCCATGTTCAACCAAACTCTCTGACACAAATTTACTACTTCTTAATGGACTGTTTATTTTATTTGATACAATTAGTTATGCAAAAACACTCACTATAGGCCAGTAGAAGAATGAAAAAGAGAAACTAATGTTCAGCTCTCATCCATGCCCTGTATTTAGAATAATTAGTTCACACATGGGTCTCATCTGCCTCAAGCTGAGCTCAGGAAGAGTGTAAATGAATTAACATCATCTTTGAAAGCTAAGGGGGGCAATACTAAAACATGAAATCCTGGAAAAGAGCAATTTCTGACTATAATCTCTAAATATATGGAAACAATTATTGATAATTTGTATATTCATTATGATAAAGGACTTAAATAATGTCTGCTCTAGAAACTCTTTAAGGAATGGCCTTGATAGGCAGTCAGAGGATTTTAGGATGCCTGATGAAACACAATTCACCTCCTTTGTACATTTCTTTGATGACAGTGACTTTTTCAGAGGAAAAAAAGAATTTATTCCCTTTGAAGAAAAAAAAAAGCCACATATACAGGAATAAGATCTACCAACACTTCATGCCAAATATAATCATACTTATGAAACTGATCTATTTAGAAAATATAATACTGCTAAACCAGTTGTTATAGTTGATTAATCCAAGCCCTTGTTAAAAACAGATGGCACATGCAAGAATAACAAAACACATTCTGAAGGGTTTCTGATGAGAAAGCCCATTAACTTTCGTTAGTTTCTTATATATACAGAGCAGAAACAGCTGGACCACAAATAATTACAAAATATAAACAGAATGGAAGGCTGAAAGCAGAGACCAGTTCACAACATGTATGGACAAGTACTTTTTCAAATTTTCAGCAGATTTCAGCTCAAGATTCTCCTGGTCCTCACATTAAAAAAGAAATCCTATTTTTGAAACATCATCTGGAAATATATCTATGAAGAGAGGTATCATTTTCCATTTTCCTGAGTTCCTAAAGTGACTCTGTTTGGCTGTACTGAGCTAATGTCCATTTATCCAGCCTTTGATGATGGCCTGATTGAGGACTCATTGCATCTTCTTTACTTGTATAAGTTGGATGGTGTGTTAAATGAGAGCTTGGAAAACGTTCAGTTAGTAATAATGGTATTTCAGGTAGCCTGTAAGTCCTGTAAGATAAAATGCCTGGAATGAAAGAAAAGCCACAGGAGAAGGGAAATTACAAACTCTGTTGCGTGGCCTGAAACCTACACCTTTATTGAAGGCAATGAGAGCAGCAGGGGCTGCACAAGGGAGGAAACAGCAAAACATACTGTCATCACTTGAAAAACATCATTACATGTCTGAAAAGCAGGAAGTCAGAGCTGAGGCCAAGCAGGGCACCGTTCAGCAGCTGCAGATGGTGTTCACACACCCTGGGCTGGAAGGAGGAAGCACTGAGATGGGCAGCACAGACCAAATGTCAGTAGCTCCGTGCAGCCAGTTCCTCTGGGAGCCACCACAGTGGTGACCAGGTCCCACCCTGCTGCAAAACACCCACAGCACCACACACTTCTCACCAGCAAATCTGTGCTGGCAGCATGGGCACCAGTTTCCCCAGGGTCCCCAGGTATCCTGCTCCAGTGCAGGAACCCAGCACCAGCCCAATATCCCTCATCCAGAAGTCTGCTGGTGTGAATCCCATTGCCCCTCACACTCCCCATACAAAACCTCATCAGCATGGTGCAGCCATAGGCACTCTGCCAGTATTTCCCACTGCACCATTAATGCCCAGGAACATGCCCCTGGCCCATGGGCAGGGACCACTGCTGAAGGATGGAGAAGAAACTGCTGAAGAAACCACAGTGTCCACCACGTAGGCAGACAAGGCTTCCTGTATCCAGCAAAACCAGGGCACTGCTCCAAGCCCCCTTCTCACTCAGGAAGTGAAGAGAGCACTGTAAATAATTGCTAAACTTCATCCCACTTCAGTCTAGATCAAAATGTCCAGCCTTTCTGCACCTATGAGAGCTCTTATCCCTTCTGCACAGCACTTACAACACCTCCAGACAGGATGCAATGTAATAACTAGACCCATTTCTTTGGAAGCCCTGGAATCATCACGTGAGTTCTTAGTGAAAAAATTTACATTTCTTCTTCATAATAAGCATTCAAGGAGGAAAAAACAACATCTGGAGCTGAGTCCTCTCTGAGATCATGTATCAGGTCACAACCTCAATATCCTTCAACTTTCAAAATGGGAACAGTTTACAATTTAGCCCTTTTCCTATACAGTCCTTTCAGTTTCCTTCCTATTATCCTTCTCTCTGACCTACATATTTTAAAAAATTGAACTGCATGGGTCTTCTGGCCTTACCTGAGGCAAGCATCTCCCTCTGCCTCTCTCCAGGCTGTAGTCCAGCCTCCTGATATGGCCAGCTGCCAGGAACAGCAGGGGAGAACCCCACTGGCTTCCTTCTCAGAAGAGTGAAAAAAGGAAACTTTGTGTGAAATGGGATGCTGTGTGCTAAACCGATGTTTCCAATACACTTCTACCATTTTAGGATGGATAAACACTTTGCTTTCCCTGTATCCTGCAGCATGCTGGAGGCAAAAGCCCTCCAAGTCCCCAGAAACACTTCTCCATAGCAAAGAGGAACACAAGAGGAACTGGGCTATAAGGACTCAGTCTATGACAGCCTTCAGTCAGAAGAAAAGCCTGATGTGAAAAGAGCCAAAGGGAATTTTGGGAGGGGAAATAAATATTGTAGTAAAAAGCTAAACAAGCGTGTGCAAGACTTGTTCAAGAAACAGCAATGATGCGAGCCACAGGCAAAGGCTACAGACTGTATGCAATTGATTTATCTCCCTTAGAAGTCTGCTTTAAATTCCTGTTTAGCAAGAACTGTAGCTTTGCTTTGATTTTCTCTGATCACAATATAATAGCATTACAATGAAAAATAACAAATATGCATTTTGAAGACATCTGGAATAATTATTATCTTCTCCAGTTAGCCTTGATGATAAATTCAGGCATGGAATACTTTCATACTCTTATTATCTGCTTCCTTAAGCATTAGCATTGTCTGCAAAGCCAAATGTACCCTCCCTGGGATAACTGCACTTCAGGCTGCCCAGGGGAGAGCTGAAGGAGCATCCACACCTCTTTGAGAGCAGCCTCCATCAGGAACTGGGAAGGGAACAGGATGTCCTAATTAGGTCTGGAGCTGAAGACCAACCTCAGAGCTCAGAAAAGTAATGATCCATGGGGTTGGACAAGGTCACAGGAAGGGTCTCTGCCATGCAGAGAATTACAGCAGTACCTTCTGCTATTTCCCAAAGCACATGCACAAAGCAAATTCACATGTAAAATGAATGGAGTTCTCCTCAAGGCAAGGGCCTGTGGCTTTTATGGTTGTAGCCAGTATGCTACTCTGACTCTCAAAGTTTAAGAAATAATTATTGGATAAGAGGGGATTCCAAAAACCTGGAAGAGTCATAAGGAGTTACACCAACCTGTTTGGCTTTCCCAACCCTCAAATTCATAAGCCAGTGCTTCTCTGAGTTTGTTCACAAACTTCTCACCAAGCTGTAGAGTCCATCCAGCTCTCTTTAGCAAGCAGCATGAGGCAACTCTTGCCAGATCTGGACCCTGGCTAGTCCTAGCCCCACCTGGGCTGAGCAGCTCAGGAACCAGGCTGACTACAAAGCCCCTTGGGCCACCCCAATGGTCAAGGGGCAGCCCCAAAGCCCAAGCTTCTGAACAAAGCTCTGCCAGCAGGAGGGCTTCTTACAAACAAACATAAAATGCAACATTTCAGAAGAAAACATTTTTACATTTACTGGATTACATTAAACCCACTGGCAAACTTCCCACCAACTGCAGCAGGATGTCAGGATTTTACCCTTGATATTTCAAGCAAAAATGCCAAAAAAATCCACATAAATAAGATGAAAAAACTCCAGTCATCAAACAAAATGTGGTCCTTTGGGGATCTTCACCTAGAGACTATCAGACACCCACATACCATTGCAGAGTCCTTGGCAGGGCCAAGTGCTGTCTCACACTTTTCTTCTTCAGCCATGTAAACACTATAGTGACATCTCCAGAGATAGGAAACCATCTCTCTCTTTCCCCAGGGATCCTGTGGACATCTGATTAAAGATGGTGCTGTTTTCTTGGGACTCTTCCCATGGATGCAGGAGATGCTGCTGGTGGACGGAGTGGAGCTGCTATCACCCAGCCCAAGGGAGCACGGTGCCAGAGACAGCAACGGAAGAGCTGGTTCCTGAGAGCTTTTTCCAACTGCAGGTCTAGACAGGAAGCTTGAAAGAAAAAGAGCTGCTTCATAGAGGTTCAGATTTTATTTTTTTCCTTTTCAATTAAAAGGATATTCCTTTTGCATGATATCATGTATTCTATATATGATAGACAAGACAGAGTGACTCAGGCACGTTAAACTTGTGCTTTCCTTTTATTTTTCCATGACACAATAAAAGCTATTCATATTTTTTAAATGCCTACACCTAAACAATTTCTGGAAAATGACACAGCAAATTTTCTATCCAAATGCTATGTTAAACTAGAATTAAGATTATGTTAAAGTAATAATTAAGATAATTTACTCATTATAAGTAAATTACAAATAGAAACATAAGTGCCACATTTTCATTTCCTCTGTAACAAGTACTATTACCCATAAAAAAGTCAAATTCAAGTGCAAATTGGAAATTAAAATATCAAGCATTGCTGCAGAAATGTATAGGAAAGACACCAAAGGAGCAACTATAGACTTAAACCTCCAGGAATGGTTTATATGGCCCCAGACAGTACTAAAATGAGCTGATGTTTACATGGGGATCTGAGGCCCTGATTGCCTTGTGGTGTGATTTCTTCCCTTCTCCTTAGATAAGAGATCTCTAGCACCACTCCAGGTCTGATAAAACATTAATTATTCCTTTAAAACAAGCAAACATTAGCAAGAGAAAGGAAAATAAGAATTGAGCAAAATGGTGGTGACAATGATTTTATTTCCCACTATTTCACTCACTAGTAATTAGGAGAGAAGCTAAAAATGACATTTGGGGGAAAAAAAACTTCATGCACTAGTGTTTTGAGGAGTAGAGGGAGTGGCTAGATCAGAGCTCGAGGGAGCAGTAGACAAATTTCAACTTGTGGGGTTCTCCAGCGCAACCAAAGTGTAGGCTGCAAAGCTGGAAATGGAGAACAGGAACAATATACCAGAAACCAAAGGGTGAAAGGACATCCCAGTGACAATACCAGGGCCTTCAAATGCCTCCATGGTTCAGGGTGGCATAAAAATTTACACTTTATTTATGCTCTAAGCAGGTTAGCAGTGTAGTCCCCAGACATTTGCTTCAACCTTGACTTCAGCAGCGCATCCTGGTGTCCCTGGCCATGGCAGGGGGCTGGACAAGATGATCTTTCAAGGTCCCTTCCAACCAAATCATTCTATGATTCTGTGTTCCTGTCCTTAGCATCTGATCTGCTTGCTTTATAAAAAAACCCACTGTAGTCAGCATTCATCCCAGAGACCTGCAAGTCCAGCCCAAAAGTGAAGAGCAAGGATAGCTCCATGGGGAGGCAAAGGTGGCTCAGAAGGCTTTGCCACAGCAGTAGCCCTCAAGGAGCTGCTGACCCAACACTGAAACTCACTCTAGCTGTACTTGCAAAGCAGGTGGAAGCTGAAGTGCTGCCTGCAAATACTGGTGTTGTCTCAAGGCACTGCTGTTATGTAGATAAGAAATAGAAAAGTATGTTGTTTACTATAAGCTCTGCTTCAGGGACACTTTTTTTAGTCATGTCTTACTATCTAATTAATAATCACATTGAAGTTGCTATGCTGGATTAAGGACAAGGTACAAGGCAAGCAGCTGTAATGCAGATCTCTGAAACTGGAAGCTAAGAATATTTTTTTTTGTATTTCAGAAGCAAGGATCTTTTATCAAGACTGGCAGCAAAAGTTTGCATTTCTTATTTTCTTCTAGTACTAGAACTAGAAGTACTAGAAGTACTTTCTAGTACTAGAAGGGTACTACTACTAGAAGAGCAAGAGCAACACTGGAATAACCAAATGAAGAAAAAAAATTCCAGCATCAGAAAATCTAGTTCACAATTTGTGTGGGATGTTACAAAATATCCAGGAAAAAAATGGCTTCCATGACCTTAAATATATTTTCATCATTGGCACACACAGATATAAAGCCTCAAAAAACAGTATTTGGTGCTTTTATTTTGTGGGGCAAGCAAAATACCAGTCAAAACTTGCTGTTTATAAAAGTTACAATAATAAAATATTTCTCCATTGCAAATATTCTTTAGTTACTAAGTTATTTACAGGAATACTGTAATAAGACTTACACAATTTGACTGACATGGAGGTGTAAGTTTCTCTAGTAGAGTTTCCTGCTCTTACTGAAGCATTACTGAAAGCTAAGTGAAAAACAATTCCATTATAAAATTCATTTGAACATCACATAAGAAATGTTCCTGGATGAAAATCATTACAGTGCAGGTGGTGACCTGCTTGTAAAATACATAATTAGCTAAGGCAAAATTTAGAATAATACTACTTGCTTCTTTCCTTTGAAAGAAAATCATGGGCTTTGAAGGACTTTGTTAAAAGATGCTGAAGCATTTCAATACCACTCTGGTAAAATGAATTCCTTAATAAGCTTATGATGCCTGGATTTTGTCCAAGGAAACAGGTCATTCTTAGGATGGACAGAGTAAGTGGAGGCTAACTTACAAGCTGATGCCAAGGCAGGCTATCCAGCATCCCAGAAGGCATTTCAAGCCAAGGTGAAGCATGTCCATGGGCATGTTTTCAACTGGCACTTGGCAAAAGCCACGCCTGCAGCTTCACTGGTGTGTCACATCCCATGTGTACCTCATAGCACCTGCCCAGGGCAGAGGGCTCCTTCCTGCTCTGCACCACACAAGCTTTATTCCCAAAAGGGTTTTGTGCATGGAATGACAACCACAAGCACAAGCACAAGCTCCTGCAGAGTCTGCAAGCACCACCAAGATTGATTGCTCCTGGAGGTGCTGGGTTTTGCTTCATGAAGGTGTGTTTGCTTCCTGCTAGCCAAGACAAGCATTGGTCCTCAGTGTGCAAAGAGGGCAAGGATGGAGCAGGTACTGTGACTCCTCTGGCAGAGCGATTGTCTTTGATGCTTGCAGTTCCCTTTACCAGTTTTTGTCTTCTTTTTGTTGCTGCTGCTGCCTGTCATTATATATTATTTCCTTATTGAATATTTTGCTTTGTGGTTAAGTCAAAACAGATGCAGTCAGCAATACTTACTCAGTTTAGCCTGACATAGATGTTTAAGGAGGCTCATGCTGGGCCACATATATGTTGCAATATATAAATTTATAATGTAAACCCAGCTAAATGGGAGAAAGGATAAAAAGGATAAAAAAGTAGTAACAAAAGCAGAATAACAAGACAGGTAAGTTGATTTACTTTGAACTCATTATTTCTGCTACTTTGAAGGTTTCTTGGTCCTTCTGGCTGTTGCAGTCTGACAGCTTCCACCACAGCAGGTGGCTCATGCTATGTGAGTTTATGCAAAGATCAAGGGCTTGAGGGATTGAGAGTCTCCTGAGTTATTCCAGATTTGCTGGGGTAACTTCAGCTACACTGAGAGATGAGAATTTGATCCTCTGTCCTTAAAGAGATTAGTTTTATGAAGGAGTTATGCAATTCAGAAAAATGAAGGCTGTGGTCCCACATTCTTCTTCTCGTGTTTTACTGTATTTAGCCAGCCTGTCATACCACGGTTGTATGTGATAAACAACTAAAATGTTCGAGTCTACCCAGGGCGTTTTATAGTGCAAGAGCATGCATGGGCAATTGCTGCTTCCATGTATGCTGCAGTGTTTTTCAAACACTGTGACACCAGTGCCAAAAGTCAGCATGCTGACAAGAAATGCACCAGAACATAAATTAAGTAATTAAAATGTTCTGTATTGCAAAAATCACATCAATCTCAAAATTTAAGTCTGCCTTCACAGCTGTTTGTGCCTGATGAATTCCCATAATCTCTTAAATAGGCTTTCTCCACATATCTTTGCCTGACAGAATCAGGGCATTAAGTTTCTATCATTCCAATAACACCAAGAATTTTCCTCCAGTCTTTTCAACAGTGGATGATATATGTTTGTTGCATATCATCACCATCCTTCTGAGCTTTACTGAAGTATGCTATAAAATCCCAGAGTTACCCTCTTACAAATGTATTTTTGTTTCACTAATCTCTGTAAAAAAAAGGAAAAAAAACCCAAGAAAAATAGAGAAAAAGAAAAAAAGAGCAAGAAACTCCACTAGAGCTCATCTCTAACTTTCTTTTCCACAAAGGGAATTTTCCCCCTTTGCTTACACCATCTTACATCTCCTTCACCTGAAAATGGATGAGATTCTTGGTGAATCTTATGACATTATAGAAAGGCAAAACAGGGCTATGATATGACACCACTTCCTGCAACTTAATGCTTTTGAACCAACTTTCATCATCCAGGAGACTTAAATATGTGGGAGGTCATCCACAGAGGAGACCCAGAGACCCCATGGAGGGATGGTGCTGAAAACAGGTAGCTCGCAGGTGTCACCTGTGGTGCCACCCATCTGGGACCTGGCAGCAGAGCAGCACAGACTCCCATCTCCTTCTCTGTAGCCCTCTTGCTTCCCATCACAGCCCTGGCCTCCCTGCTGGCAAGTATAAGGACTTCTCTTCAGGGAGAGGCTCTCCCTCTCCATGAATCCAGAACACAACTTCCCAGCTTGCAGTCCCAGCTCCCTGCTGGAGTTCTGCCACAAGTGACCTGACGGTAATGAACTGAGGACTTGCAACAAAATGGAAATGGAAACAATGAAGTTTTATGCCCTGGAACAAGTTATTAATTGTAGGCAACCCATGTTGTAAGCATAGTAACTTGAGACCAGATAGACATTCTTACTAACAATCTGATCCAACGCCATGCCCTGAATCTGAGGCTAATCATGAAAATATTTCTCTCACACCCACTCACTACAACAACAAACGCTGCCAAGTGTAATAAATTACTCCTATTTTGTTGATCTGCCTGTGTCCAGAGTTTGCTGCCTTTCTGTTAAGATCATTCCAATAAGAACAACATAAATACTTCTCTAGCTGCCACACTATCAGCAATTGCACTTCTTGAGAGTTTTTTGCTTGGTGTTACCATCCAAGAAGGTATTAATAGATAAACAGAAACAGTGAAAAGAAGAAAAAAGATCAATGCATTAAAAATTGAGCACAACCAGGTCTTTTAAGTAAACATATCTACTCCAGCCTCCCACTGGTAATACACAATTTTCTGGAAAGGTTACACACTTTACATGAAAGTATTAATGTGTGCCAGGTTAACGTTCCAGCACGGCTCCTGTGTCCTACTGTGGTCCCAGGCCCCAGCCAGCTCTCCAAGCTCGCAGAGTAGCTGTGCCTGACCTCCTGCCTCTGTCTCCTGCCCTGGCTGTTCTGCCCACACTTTCTGTCCTCCCTGGGCATCCACAGGGCCCAAGGCAATGAGGACAGTCAGCGTCGTGAANCACACTTTCTGTCCTCCCTGGGCAATGAGGACAGTCAGCATCGTGATGCGCAGGTTCACCAAACCCGCCGTGCTTTACTTACTGCTGCTCCCATGGCCTTTTCCACGAGCCAAGAAGAGCTTCCTCCTCTCAAAATCAGTGCCTGGCTATTTTCCTTGTCACCTCTCCACCTGAGAAGATCAGTTTGTAATCATAACAATTCAATAAATTCACCAAAGGTCTTCAAAAGCATTTGTCAGAGGTTGTCCCAGCCTGGACAAATGTTATTTAGCAACTTTTGCAGAGCTTTTCTCCCTGAATATACTGCTTAAGGCAATCATCCATTTTGGATGATACAGGTGCTAAAGTAACAAAAGTGAGATTAGTGGGGAAATGTGCTACAGTGAAAAACACTTGGGGGTATGAATTGCATTATGAAGGTTAATCATCTACCAGTTAGCACAAGCAGCTCTTTTATAGCATTAAACTGTCTGTAGTAACATAAAATGCAGTGTTGGAATGTAACAAATGCACCAAAATACCACAAAAGAACATTTTCATATCCATGAATACATATTTTCCATCTCAAATGAAGCTATTGCTTCCTTGAAAGAAACAGATGTTATAGCAAAGCTGGGTTCTCTTTTAGACTGATGGGTTTTGTCAATTTAAAATTTTTAGCTAGTATTCAAGGATATGATTTTGATCAGTCACTGCTTTACCATGGAAATGGAAGGAAAAATGAAATTTTCCCGGGATGATGAATCTTAATTACAGCAGAAAAGAAGAATATTTTGTGCTACTTCTGTAGAAGTAGTGAAAAAATTATGAGAAAATAAACTGAGGTAGACTGGCAGCTCAATTACACACCACTGAAAGCAAAAATTTTATGGTTTAAAATATAACATTGCTCAGTACTCTACTTTGGGTTAAATTGATACAGCAAGACAATTTAAAAACTCTTAATGTTTTCATTTTATTGTGTTTCCCCTTTGAAATTCCTAGCTATTCAGGACTGAGTGGTAACACAGTGGTCAGGAAGTATGCCTGAAATATTATGAAAGCAATATTACTTTTCCATTTGTCACTTGCAATAAAGTGAGATGATACACTAAGATCACCACTATTTTTTCTTAGCTTCTGTTTGTGGTAGCTGAAAACATCTGTCCCACACACAGAGGTGCAGCACACAGCTCACACGGCATGAAACATCAACTCTTTCCAGGCCAAGCAGATGCAAAAACAGGGGCTTATCACTGGAGTCTGAAAAGTGCAGAGTTGCCTGACCCTGCATGCTAAGTACCAAGAGCAGTTTGAATGACATCAATTTTAACAGATAAAACTCTGAAATTTGCTAGTGATGATCTGCATTTCACTATTTTGTTCCTAATCCAGTCATAGCGAAGACAATGAAAATATACCTAGGAAGAGCCTTTGATAATGTGGTTCCATGCTCCATGATATTCATCCTGCACACAGCTGGATAAAACAGCAATAGAAATTTGATCCAAGCCAGGAACAGACACACAATTACATTTTTGTTGAATAAGCCAAATCATTATACTGTTATGCAGGCTGCAGAAGGCCAGAACATCTGACACAGAGGAATCTTGCTGGCATAAGGTTAACTCCTAAATATTGAAAGAGCAGAAGAAGTCAACATTGTATGAGGGCTTTGCTCCACATGGCCACAGCATTTCTGATCTGATAACCAGGACCAAAAGATGGATTTGTGATAGGCCCTGCATTCAGTATGAGGAAAACAAATCTTGCAACAGCAAGTCAGTTTGTAAGAAAAGAAATGGTTAACCAAGGAATGATCTTGCCTTTGGAAAAGTTACTAAAGTGTTCACTATACTGCCTGTGTCTTCCATAACTTGTCCAGACTTTATTTCATAAAGATCTTATAAGACTAGAACTGCTCAGTTAGAAAAAAAACAGAAACTTGAATTTTAGAAATACAGAGAATCAAGGAACTGAAGATTTGACCAACAAGTTGGGGGGATGGAGAGGACCTGCCATAGCCATTCACTCTCCTTGTGCTCTCATTCAGGTCTGTGGGAGACAAAACAGTGCCCTCTACTTCTCCTACAATGAAAATTATTTCAGGCTGATCTCTCTTTTTTCAATTAAAGTCAGAGTGGAGCTTAATGCTTTTTCATACAACTCTTAACATATTACTGTCCTCAAACAGCATATTTTTAAAGATGTTTCAGATAGGAATTACCATTCTCTGGAGCAGCCTAAGATCATTGTCAATGTTCCGTTCCTGTCAGTCATCCTCCATACACCAACACTAACAGAACTAAAAATAGCAACACAGTTCTGGAGAAGGATATTCTCCAATGTAAACAGTTTATAAATTAATATATATCACCAGCAGAGCCAGTTAAGTACGGCACAAAGTAAATTGTCCATTAAAACAAAAGAAAATCTTCCATATTTTCTCAGCCTGCTAGAAAGGAAAATTACTGAAATTTTTTTTTTCTGTCTCTGTTTAAAGTGTCATTGGACTGAACTCTGGATAACACCCAGGAATCTGGAGCCTCCTCTTTGACTAAATGTGTATTTTCTAGAATGAAGCTGGAATTAGCACACAGCTTCATGTTTCAGAAAACCTGACTTTAAGTAACAAGCAATCTATTACAAAATACTCAAAATTACTCCTCCCTTGCTAAAAAAAAAAAAAAAAAAAAAAAAAAAGCCTGTACTAATAGTAGCCGTACTAATAGTAGCTGATAGTTGAAATGCACAGAACATATATACAGTTTTTTATCTGCAGATCTCCAGTATGATCAGTCCAAACTACAAATCCCAAGACTGTCTTCTAGTAAACACCCCACCTTGCTGTAACTTCCCTAGGGACAGATCCATGTTACTTCTAAGACACAGGCAGAGCAGCATGTGGTGAAACAGAAGAAACATATGGTTTGTGGTTCTTGCCTAAGCCCTATTTGACAGTCGTGGGTTTAATAAAAGCTGGTTGGCTTAGGTTAAATTACTGGTGCAAAACCCACCAGACATAGCTGGGCATGTGCACAAGTCCTCGTGGGCAGGGATCCCAGTGCATGGTGTGTGTGTTTGTGTGTGGTACGTGTGAACACTCTCTGTTCTCACTGGTGCTTAAGGAGAGATCCAAGGTAAAAGACAGCAGTCACTGAACCACAGGGAGAAACAAGGCGAGGCAAAGGAAAAGATAATGAAGAAAAAAAGAAGGGAAATTGGAATACAGAATAAAGGGAGGAAATTAAAAACTGACGGTACGCATAGCAGAAGGATAAATCTGTGGCTAACGTACAGGACAAAGAGTCCTTGCCAAGCACCATGTGTAACCACAGTCACATCTTCCCTTATTATTTCAGTTAACACATCTGCCAAGCAAGGGAAATACTGAGCTAACACAGGTAGGGGAGATCACAGAAAGTCCTGTGAGTAACGCTGCTGACTTGCTGTTAGCACAAAATGAACTAAAGGTGTCCCAACCTGTTTGGGAAAAGCCAAATAAAGCCCCTTATTTTGAAGAGGCCAGAGCTACAATGAACACTAGCTGACAAGACTTCTGCCTTGTTTTGATCTGCACCTCAAAATCACCTGGGAGGGGCTAGCCATGGGGAGGCAGGGGCATCACTGCTGCTTGGGAGGGACCTCAGGTGACAAATGAAAGGGCCAGTGGCGACAAATGAAAGCAGTCCCCAGCCTGCCCATTCTCAATGGGACCAGCAGCTATTTCTAGCTTCCCACACTCACCTTCTCCTTTCCTTCTTCTGCCACCAATGACTCAGGGTGGTGGAACTCAAAGCAATCACCTGTAAAGATCTCTCCTTGGCTCCTTGGCTACTTCCATAGAGATGCAAGAGTTTGAGGAGGCCAAGCCCCCTTGTCCCTGGGTTCCACTCGGTACAGCAGGGGAGGAGCTGGGCAGGGTACAGGCTGCGGGCCCCCAGCTCACACTGTGGCTACAGCTGTGAGCCCAGCAGCAGCCAGCCACACCACAAGTGCCAACACCCTGCTTTGTGTTTTCCCAGGAAGGACTCCCCCAATGCAGTTTGGGAATCTCATTTTGCACACAATGAAGTTTTTTCTCCAAAACAAACTTGTCCAAAGGTGCCAAAAGTGACGACCACCCAGCCCTAAGTAAAGGAAGCCCCAGGCAACCCAATAACATGTGCTCACTGCCACTGCAATCCCAAAAATAGCTATTGCTCCAGAAACTACTTCAGGCCCCTTCAGAGCAGCTGGTGGATCTGAAAGCTGTCTTTTACTTTTCCACGGTATCTCTGCTGACCTAGCCAGCAACCCAGTCTCCTAATTTGGTAGCAATCCTCTGGCTTCTCCTGCTGTGGGCTGTGTGTTTGCTTGCAGACCAAGGAAACTGCTGCCAGGCAAGGATCTGTTTCAGCACAGCAAAGGGCAGTGGAGGCGTATTTCTAGGATGATGAAACCTGCACCCCAGACATCTTGGACCCACGTGCAGTAAAAGTAAGGAAGTGTAAGAGAAGAATGAGTGGTTTGGTATGGACCAGGCCACTAACAAGACCCTTAATAAAGAAATTGCAGCATCGATACCTAATTTTGTCTCACAAAACATAGTTCTTTAACATTCTGGGGACAGACACGTTCTCCTCCATCTCCTCAGTTCACCCCTCAGTTCAGGGAAGCTCCTGTCTCTCAGGCACACATGCTACTCAGCGAGTTATGAGGCTTACCTCTCAGCTGCACAGAAAAAAGGCTGCTATGGAAAACACTCCACATTTTCAGCCAGGTTGTCGCAGCACAGAATCGAGTACAGCAAGACCCTGAACCTGGCTCCTCATACCCAGATGATGGGGTGGGAGAAGTCCATCACTACTAATTCATAGGGGATTTTTTGCTCTCATATATGTATTTGCCAGTAGAAATCCTACCCTAGATCTAAAAAAATACACAATGTAGAAAGTTTCTGCTTGTATAATTAGAAATTTCTGATACAAAACATATTTTAAAAAATTTTTAGCCATCTCTACAAAAGTTTCTCCTTTTGTACTCACAGTCTCAGCATGTGCTTTGTAAGTGTGCAGTAGCTTCAGGGTGAGAGCAAATTTTAGTGTGCTTCTCCTGTAAAAAGCACATACAAACACACAGGCAGAAGGGAATTCTCCCTATATTTGAGCTGCAAGGACCCTCTACACAAGTACCGAGAAGTAACTGCAGAGAGTCCTGTTTTCCCCACAGGATGGAAACACATAAATTCCAAATAATTCAAGGTGAGCCAAAGAGAAAAATCGTCCAGGCAGGATAAAAAGTTCCAGCTGCTCGCTGACCGCAATAGAAATCAAGACAACTGTTCAAAGAGCTGTGCCAGGCATCCAGATGCTGCTGCTGGCATCAGAAGATCTTCCACAGTCCGATAGCAGCTGGTTCCAGGGATGGCAGCCAAAGCCTGCACATAAATTAGAGAAAAGGAGAGCGAGAGGGAGAATTGACAGCTCACCACCCGACCAGCACCATTAGTACTATACAGGCATATGCATTTTAGTTACTAATCATTTTTATATTAAAAAACCAAGATTGATACCAGGGCTTATGACCTTGGAATGAATAGGACTGACACCTGCAAAAAACCTCACTGCTCATGTAGGCAGGGCCACTGCAGACAATTCTTTAAGATACCTGGATGAGAAAGCAAAACTGCTTGAGAACATGGAACCAGAGCCTTCCCTCAAGTTTTTCACTATTTCTGCAGAGTGCTCTGTTTTAAAATGTTCACTTCTTTGATTACTGGAGCAATCAGGAGTTTTCAAATGTTCTATGCATCTGTACCTTTCCCCCTTCCTCTCAAACTAATGCCTACCTTCTGCTGCTGATACTTTCCTTCAGCCTCATGGCTCATGGTTTGGGCACTGAACCAAGGAATTGCCTCAAACTGAATGTTTCAAGAAATTATATATATTATCATGTATTATGTATTATGGCTGTTATGTATCAAGGAATTGGAGGCAACTTGAAATGCCCCATAATTAACTGTCCCCAAGGTGTGCTTCCCAGGCAGTTTCATGCATTCTTGTGTCTCAGAAACCATGTATTGTATCTACTCCTTCCACTCCCAGCAAGTTGAGACGGATAAAACAAGTCACCAAAGTGTAGGAGCTTGAATTTCCCCTCCACTCTGCTCTGCCTCTCTACTTTTCTCTGGTGAGATCCCACCTGGAGTACTGTGTCTAGCTCTGGCCCTAGCACAAGACTGACATGGTCCTGTTGGAGTTGACCTGACCATGGACCTGTTGGGTCCACAAGGCTGGAGCCCCTCTCCTATGAAGACAGGCTAAGAGAGGTGAGTTTACTCAGCCTGGAGAAGAGAAGGTTTCAGGGAGATCTCATAGCACCTTCCAGTACCTGAAAGTGGCTACAAACAGCTGTGGAGGGACTTTTCCCATGGGCATGTAGTAACATGAAGAAACAGTTTTAATAAAGAAAGAGGGAAAGTTGAAACTGGACATAGAGGAATAATTTTTTATGATAAGTATGATGAGACACTGAAAAAGCTGCACTGTTGTAGATGCTGCAATCCTGGCAGTGTTAAAGACCAGGCCTGATGGGGCTTTTAGCAACCTCGTCTAGTGGAAGGTGTCCCTGCCCATGACAGGGATCTCATGCCCATGGGATCTTTAAGAGACCTTCAACTCTACCATTGTTTGGTCATCTGATTCTAAGTAACATGTGGAATTGGCAAATAGAAGTAGACAGTAGACAGAGAATAACTCAAAAGATCTGAGTTAGGTATCTGCATCTGGGCACATTTCAGGTAACCAGAGTTCAGTCACTGTTGTGACGTGGTAGAAAAAAACAGTTGTGCTTTACATAAAAATGGTGACAATTAACGAGGACACTATATACAAATTACATAGGACAGAATGATTTAAGATGGAGCATCACTAGGAGGAAGAAAATCCTTTCATGTCCTCTGACATGAAAAGGTTACAGAGGGAAAACATCCAGGAAGGACAGAGCTGGAGTGCAGCTCATCCAGAGGATCCTATTCCCAGGCCTTTGCTAAAAGCAGCAGTACATCTAATTCTCATGAGAGAGATAAGCTTGTCCTTAATAAGGGATGTGGACTGTATTAGCTACAGGATACGTGTTCCTCTCTCGGAGAAAGGGATGCAACAAATACATTGTTCCTGGAAACATCCTTAGTTATCAAATGACCCAAAAAGAAAAACAATATGGCCATTTTTATTTCTCAGCAACTCTCAGTAATATTTCTATTAGTGTCTCCATTAAAACTAAGGTCCTGAAATCCTGAAAGCCCAACCAGAACAGACCATAGGTAGTCTGGCCCAGTGTCAGGTCCCCAGTGCCAGGAGACACCCAGGGAGGAGAACAAGGGCACAGCAAGCACAGCCATGCAGCACACTCCTGTCCACCCCCGAGAGAGAAACCTCTCCAGGTACCTCACATCTCCCACACCACAGGGGCTGGAGAGCAGAGAGGAGGACCTGTTTGGGGGTATTACTTTGGAACAGATAAGACTCAATGTCCCTTTGCATGTTAAAAACATTAGGTGTGCTTCCAAAGTCCATCTTCTGGGTGAGTTTCACTTAAAACAACTTCAGCTGGAGGGTCCTGAGGCTACTCCCAGGCAAACCAAAGCACAGGAGGCAGGGATGGATCAGGAAAATGCTACGAAATTGTTTCTGGTTGGTTTTTTTCCTTCTCTGTAATTTCTAACTTTTTTTTTCTTCTTTTTGACAGCTACTGAACTGAGTCTACAAAATTAACTCTTATAAATCTAAGGTCTTATTCCTAAGGCACAGCAGATTTCTTAGATCCATTATCAGCAATGAAAAATTAGACATTAGAAATCTGAACCATGCCTAGCTTTTTCTATGTTCTTTTAAGGATCAGATCACAATTATGGTCAAATATATCCCATCCCCAAAACCATAAATAATCCCTCCATCAGATTTTCTCTCAACATTCCTGATCGTCAGTGAGCTTCAAATGAACTACTTATTTTGACTAAGTATCTCAGAGGAAGATGTTATTTTCTTCCACTTTGCAGAATAAAAATGTTATGGTTGGAGGCACTGGGCAAGCCAGCGTGGTGAAAAGAAGTGAGAGTAATTGCACTCTTACAGATAAGGTCATCATGTGAGTAAGTCTGGCTGCTGGCATCCCTGCAGGACTAAAATGAAGTCCTCTACACCCCAGAGAAGCTTCCCAAGCTCCAATTGCATCAAGCTAAATAATCCAGTCTCAGAAAAAGAGGATCCTCAAGTCAGAGGCAGCATGTGTGTTTCATCACAGCTCCAAGGGGTCCCTGGAGCAAAGGGCCAAGGTATGCCAGTGATCCCAGTTGCACAACTGGGAGAGGAAGAGGCCCTGCTAGAGACGACAAAATTCACGTCTCACCAACCCTTTGTGGGTCCTGCCTGCGTGCTTCAAGTGCATTTGTTTTCTTTCTTGACAAAACCTGATCCTTATAAAAGTCATTATAAATCAACCCCGGCCTAGAATGTTTTTCTGCTAAAAATAAAAGCGCTCTTTGGCTCCTCTTATGCCTGCTCAGCAAAATAACACTGCTGCTGGAGATGCAATGACAGTGTGCCTAACTGGGCTGCACCAGGGGTGCTAGGACAAAGGTTGGGAATGAGCAAACAGGTGAGAGAGGGGATAGAAATTCCTAACTTTGGGATCATTCCAGTTGGAATATCTCCTGCCTCAGGTCCATGGGCTCTGGAGGTGGTGACTTCACAGCAGACAAACTGTACTGGAGATGGAGATGTGGTCCTGAAGGGAGTCAGCCAGTAATCCCATCTAGTCAAGCATTACCTAGAGCTTGTCTTCCTTTGGTAAGAATTCATCTCATCTAAACTGCTCTAGAAACCATCAGCTTCTTCAATCAATAGACTTGTTCTAATAAACTTACATTTATATTTTGAATTCACTCTTGTCTTTAACAAGAATTTAAAATTCTTAAAAGTATTCCTCTCTGCATATATACAGTAATTTATGTGAGTTATACATGATAGAGAAGTTTCTTACAATAGTTTCCCCTTCATTTGTCATGTCCTGAATAACTTACTTGCTGGCCCTTGCCCAGAAATAACAGAAGTATTCCCATGTTAATGCTGATAAAGATTTCCTTCAAATCATCCTGAATTTTCTTCCCTATTTGATATTATATACACAAAAAAAACCATGGACAGATACATTAAAAGGAATTACAACAAAACAGGAAATAGGTTTACTGCAACTTTATATACCGAAAACAAAAGGTGGTTACATCAAGGCAAAGTCCAGAGCAAGAAGTCAGTCAACTCAGCCTGAGATTAAACAAATATGCAAGGAAGAAGGTCTACAAGAAGGTCCAGATTTCATCCAAGGAGGCAAGTTCAAAGGGGAGGCAAGGTGACAGCTCAGGGCTCATAAACCTTCTTGCATGCATGGAGGAACTGGCTGTCAACAGAGGTAATAAAAAGCCTCTTGCAATATTCTGCAGAACAAATTGGCTCTTGGTAGGAGTTTGCTGAAGCAAGTGTTAAGGCACTGCAAGAGACTGATATCTCTATCTCTTTAATCTGTAGACTCCAGGATTTTGATTTGATTTTCCTTTTGCTATCTCACCTTTGGTTAAGATCTAAAAGGAGGTACAGTAAAATAGGAAAACATCAATCCACTCAATTTCGCTCTTTTGTAAGACCATCCTTGAAGATTAACTGCAGCCCACTTTCAATACAAGAAATCAAAGGATTGTGCAGAAAGGGCTGAGAGGAGTAACTGAAATAATCCAATAATTGGATTCAAACGTTGGACCCAGCTGTCAAATCTAATGCCCAACCAAAAAAAAAAAAAAAAAAAAAAAAAAAAGAAAAAGAAAAAAAAAAAAAAAATCAAAGCAAGGACAATAAGGAAAGCTAATGTCATATATTGTCTGAATATTCCAGGCATAGGCCTAGTTATTTATGAATACACATAGTTTTGACTAAATGTCCAACTACCATGTAAAAACGATGATGATAACTCTAATGAAACTTTGTTCACTATAGCATAAATGCCAAACAAAGGTACAATATTCCACATACACTTTTTATATTATTTTGTTAGGAGTTTATTTTAAAATGGAGTCAGCCAAAACAAACAGCTGCCAAGAATCTCTTCCAGTATATGAACAATCTGCTTCTAAGATTTACCAGGTTGTGGGATGCCTTTAGAGAAAAGAAAAAAAAAAGAAAAAAAGTACTGTGCTTGGATACAAGAAGTCACATGGAAAATGTTAAGTGTTACCTCCTGCTGCATCATCCCCTATGCTGTACAGGTAAATTCCTCTTCCATTAGAAACATCCGCATCCCATTCAGAGGATGAGACCAGCCCAATGTTTCTGTCAGACAGCAATGGCACTCATCCCAGGACAAGCAGGTGATTTTTTTCAGTCTGCAGCATTTCATGATGGCACTGCTCCCTACCACTGCTTATCTTCCAGCTGCAAGTGATAGTGTTTCAAATTTTGAACTGAATAAATCAGAATTAAGATATTACCTTATCCTCTATATTTTTAGAACTAGGTCAATAGTTATTTTATTCCGGGAGCCAAAGAAGTTTGAGCAAGTCAGCCTGTGTCAATCAGTACGAAATATGTTCATTAGTTTTGCATGTGTATTGGCTAAGATGTCTAGTCTGGCTTCACCGATTTTGTACTGAAATGAAATACATTATGCTGAAGCAGATAATCTTATTAGATTTTGACCTTCACTACTAACTATGTCTAGTTAATTTGCTGTATCAGAAATGGAAGTTACATGTGTGGCCAGAGGTGTGCATATTGTGCATATGAGCATTTATGTATTTCTGATCCATAAAACCAAATTTCTGCTTTTGCATGTTAATTGTGTCAGAAAAAGAAACCACAATGGAACTGTGCATTTGTCTCATAAAGCTCAACTCTACTACAAAAATCATGCAGTGTCCTTTCCCGTTCTACACAACACAATCAATGAAAAGATAGTTTCTTTGTTAACAGTTGCCAGCCCTATCCTGTCAACACAGCCTGAAAAACCTGTTGGTCACAGTATTTTCTCCACTCTTGTGGAGATTTTTTTCTGGTTTTCTCCTGCTTTCCTAATACTTTTCCCTTAATGACTCATGTTTTTAACATACCATTTTCCATCCCAGGAACATCAGATGACAGGGAGAATCTATTCTGCCTTAAAGTTAAGCCTCTATGCCAGCCAAAGGACAGAAAGGAGGCTCTCAGGCTTTTGACTCTTTTTATAATGCCCTTCTTAGCTTTATTATGAATAAGCTAAATCAAGCATTTAGTTAGGTCATCTAGACCACAATAACACATCTTCTATTCATCATAAAAAGGCTAAGGGGAAAAAAGGATCAAATTTTCAAACAAGTTATGTACCTGACAGCTGGAGCCAGTGTATCTAACAAAAATTAGTGTAAGTGTTCATTTGCATTTAATTATGTACTTATATTAAAAAAAAATCATAAGTTGACTAATTTCAACTACAAGATGCTAGGGTAGATACAGGAACAGTTGGCCTCAACAGAGGTCAACCTGAATCATCATGTTTATTCTGGATACAGCAGAAATTAATCTGAAGAATATACAAGGAAATTTTCTTTATGTATCTGCATTTGAAAAAAAGAAAAATGCTAAAGCAAAAATATTGTTGTCAATTGCAAAACACATTTCAGTCTTCCAAACTCTCAGTGCAGAAAGGTCTCAGATAGGATGGGAACTGGCATGACTCTTCTAATTTGTAAAGCAGTTTATTTAACATTTAAAGATTTGATGTCTCCTCTGTGATTTTTCTGTTATGTTCACACGCATTATTGCCCTTCTGTAAAAATAACTTTATTTATTTTTAAAATAAAAACTCTGTATGATGATTAAAAATAACAGTGTCTCAAGTGAATTTCCTGCCACCCCAATTCCAATGTCAAAAGATGTGCAGGAAGAAATCAGTAACAATTGGATTTGTGCTGAGATTTCACAAACACGATGAGAAAAGGGTGATAATGGAGACTATATTTCATCAACCTAACTGCTCTCATCTAACATAAATATTAAATTTTTTTCCTGGTATCCATCGTGAACTAGTCACTGTAGGTTTTCTCCATCATGCATTCAATTAACCAAAAAAATCTCAAGTTCAGTTAAATTCACCCTGCCATTACAGAAAGTCAAAAGTGCTTTCAGTTGGTGCAGAGCTTGTAGTCCAGTGAGGACATCTCTGGCACTTGGATGGTCCCCTACATGCAACTTTCCTCTTCCTGATTTGTGAATGATATCCTGGGAGGCAGCATAGTAGGGACCTGGACCTCTTCTGCTTTGTTGTATGTACTGAAATGGCAGTAAAGAATAACCATTCTAAAGTTTTTGGAAAATAAGAACAAAGACTGAACATTGTGAAAATGAGGGAAAAGTACAAAAACTTCAATTCACAATCAATAAATTAAACTCCCTGTTTTAAATCAGCTGATTCTGCAGCACAAACTCAACTTGATAACAAAGGTCAGCAGATACTACTGGGTACAGATGCATCAGGAGTAAGACAAATAAATGCTACTGTCATTTTTGGAGCTGCTTTATACAAATCCACCATCAGATGCACATAAGAAACACAATTAAGGAGGAAAATAAACCTGCAAGTATCACATTTCTAGAATTTTTAAATTCAATTCTTTACTATAAACTGGAACTTGAGCTGCATGACTACTTGCCTGAAGCACTATAAAAGAGCCTTAGGTGTCTTTGACTCCAAATGAAACTACTGAACCTCAGGAAGAAAAGAGGAAAAAGAAAAAAGAGAGAAACATTTCTGGTATAATATTCTGTTCAGAAGCTGGCAAAGTTTAAAGCCTTAACAGACTATGGTAAGCATCCTGTGACAACTTGGCAAATTGGGGGCTCCATGAGAAGACTGCATACGTTACAAGTCCAGACAGAGAACTTCACAAAATACCTTCTGTGGACATTCAGCCTGGGGTGTGGGAGTTGTCTTTTAAAGCTGGTAACGTGCTCCACAGGCTATTGATTTTCACAATTATTTTGGACTAAATATGTGTCAGTAACAGACAGAAAGCTGCTTCCAGCTATTATGATGAACAATTAAACAGCAAAGCAGCAGAGATCCAAGAATCATTTTCTTGATTCCCTTATTGACTGTGGGATAGGAGAGCCATAAAAATCCAGTCATGCTGGGCTGTAAGACAAATGGCGTCTTAATATCAACTGTAAATGTCTGAGTTTATTTGGTACTCAGAAATGTGATGAATCCCCAGTAGATATATTAATTGCTGCAGGAATTTAGATGAATTCTTGCATGAATGTCCTTCAGCAGTGTCACTGTTTATCCTTTCTTTGCTGGCTGTTGAGGTTGCAAATACTTGGAGTGGGGAGAGAAAATAAATCCCAATGTCTTCTGATCTGAAGGATATGAAGCAGAGTACTAAACAGGCTCAGAGAGTTGCCACCTCCTCTGTCTCACAAAGTCTCAGGAAACATTAGCCTATAGCATCTGACAGCACATTCAGAACTTGAGATATATATAGATAGATAGCAGGAGATTAAAAATATTTACATTACAGTTTTCATACTCAATTTCTTCTACTGAAGTATTACATTAGTTAGAAACCAAGACCACTCACACACATACAAAATCCAGCTGTTGTATTTAGAAAGCCATTTCTAAAACAGTGTGAGCACAGTTCTACAGAGAATATTCTTCACCTCTCCTAAAGTTAGTTTTAAAAAGATATCATAGTAAAAGTTGTTGGGTTTTTTTTTTAAAGTGTATGCTTTAAAATGTCTTATTTATTTATAAAACATTGGGGTGTGTGGAGTGGTGACATTTGTTAACTGTCTTGGTGCTGCTTTGTTATGATCCTATTCTTTGCAAAACAGTGAGATTCTTACCATCCATACTAGATGCTACTGAAGCAGAGAGGTGAGGTAATACTTCATGAGCAGTTACTTTCTGTAGAGCCCTGAAAACTGGATATCTTAATATCAGGTTATATTTCATAGAAAGAGTTGACCAAATGCTTCACTACACATGCAAAAAATGTAGAATGTATAGCAAGAGGGACAGGCCACATCAGGACTATTTACCAGGCTAAGCTGAATATTTGAGGCAGAACTTTTACAGGAACATAGAAGATGAACATTTGTTTAACTTTGACTCCTTATGGCACACTACAATACAATAATGGTTTCCAAAAATGCTCCGGATGTGTTACTGCCTTTAAGACACCTGTTAAGTCTTTGAACAAGCCCATACAAAACAACAGCACTGGCACAACGCACACACTGCCATTATGGTCTAAAGGCTTTAAACAGAATAGCCCAAAACCATGCCATTGCTCATGACTTGCAAAACTACCAAGGAATTATGATGTTTATCTTAAGTGAATGTCAACAAAAGCCTTCCACAAAACTCAGCTGTCAAGTGTTTTCTGTAAGTCATTACCATTCGGGGAAGGTTTGTATTAATCTCTGCAGTGAGATCCAGCCAGGACAATTATCCAACGTGCAGTGGGCAGCAGCAAGACAAAAGCCACACATACAGAACCCCTGCAGTCCCAAGGGCTGCTCCCAGCCCTTGACACGGCGCTTACCTGCCAGGGAATGCTGCCAAGCACGTGCAGGGATGGCTGCCTGGTCTTGCAGGAGCCACCTGAGGCTGGGACACAACAGCATCAGCTATTTTTTATTGGCAATGCCCCACCTCTCCATTGCCATAACACAGGTAATTCACTGGGCTGCCTTTTCTGACCACACACCTGCAAGGCTGAGCTGCTTCATTCATGACATCTAGCTCTAATGTGGAGTTACAAATGTAAATTACAACTCTGGAATATTTACCCTTCTGTTTATCTCTTCAGTGGCCACTTCTTTAGTATTTCTTCTATTTTGCCCTACACAACAACGATGTAAAATGCCTCCTCTCAGGATACACTGTAGCTATAAACATGGTGTGCAATTCCTTTAGGAAGAGGGGAGTGCTTGCCTTCTAGTAATGTGAGGCTTACTTTTATGGTCCTATTAATTCACAAGTTACCAGGCTGTAAATCTGCCATTATTCTAAAACTGCATTTTGGCTCCTCTGCCCCTCAAGCTACCACATATTTTTCAACCTTTTAAGAGAAAGAAACTCCACATTTTGAAGAAGGAAACATTTCTACAGACAACAGTAAGGAGCATGTTTCAGCCAAAAAAAACCACAGAAACCAGTGATCTGATAAATATGTATTTTACATATATGTATATTTATATGGGTATATATATATGGGGTTTAACTGCAAACCCTACAGTGTTCTTGTTAAACACTTATGCATACTTGGTCAATGAACTCAGAAACAATAATTTCAGAAAATTAGTAAGACAGTCCTTACAAACTGATCATGTGACTGGTTTGAAAGAATCGTTTTTAAACTGAATGATAAATAGTATTCCCCTTTCCTTATACTTACTTTTCTGATGAACATACTTCGTTTATATCTGATTGTAGCAAAGGTAAATTAAATTTGTATAGTCACAATTACAGGAGGATTTCAAGCTTTTTGTAGATTCAAACTTTATTCAAATAAATATTACAGAAAACTTCAAATAACCGAAAAGATACTTAATACAGACCAAATTACTCCACAACTGCAGTGACTCCTACTTAATGTAGTTAATCTAAAATTCAGCAGCTCTCACCCTCTTTCTGGAGGGGAAAAAGCAAGACTGGAAAAGATGTTACAAAAGGGCCATTAACACACTGCTATTCCATGGAACTTGGAAGAACATTGTCTCCTGTGATGCTTTACAAAACCAAACACAAGGGTTTTTTTGTGATATTATGCTTCCACAAGTCTTTTTTAACCCTAAATTAGTCACTTAACATATATAAATATGCATTATCATTTAGCAATATAAATAAAAGGACTGGAAAAAGAGGCAAAAAATGCAGGAGCAAATCCTGTGCTCCTGTCCCACAAAGCCCAGGGCTGTCTATCTGGAATGTCCTTAGAGAACTTTATACCAGCAGAAAAAGTTAAAGCTGTGACACTTTTATGTAAGGATAAGCTGGCTGGAAATCACGCAGTCATGACCAGCTCCAAACAAAGCCTCCTGTCCCTCTTCCCATGAGGGTGATAACACTAAATCAGCCCTCAGAAAGCTGGTATCACACAAACCATTCCTCTTTTGGAGAGACAGACAGCCTCAAGAGCAAACACCAAAGACACCGAGCTGAGAAAGAACAGATCCATGAGCTGGGAGTTTTTCTTTTGCACTATGCCAAATATGACATCATGCTTGAACTACAAACAAAAGCTAATAATAGTTTCTGATCTTAATTTACAAAACAGAGTTTTTACACATTTTTGGAGTCTTACCAGAGTTGAAAGATCCATAAAGCCTAATCATTGCCCAGCAGAACATTCAAATTCCTCTCCAGCCACTAGAAACAATTAATTGCTCTGCATCTAGTGTAGCATCCCACAAACATTCAAAAGGTCGGAACTATTGATTACCAGCTGCCAAAGCCCATTTATCAGTAGGGGGAAAAAAAAAATCAATATTTGGTTTTAAAATAAGGTCAAGTTCTTGCTTTTTCATTTCAATCCAGTGTTTTCTACAGTAAAAAATAAATAAATCCTTACAAGATACTTGCAACACAATAGACCTAGGGAATCTCCTTGCATTTTGAAAGAAAAACTGAACAGACCTGTCCCACCAAGGACACCAGAGCTTTCAGCAGGTCAGCAGAGAATTACATAAGACAGTTCTCAAAGCTAATGAAAAAAATTGTTGAGATAAAGTCAACCAAGTAAGCAGTGAAGCAATGACACCAATTTTGCTCTATCAGTGATTGTTCTAGTACCAATGCATTGCTTCCAGCTGACACCTACTGAGAGAGCCAGCAGCTGAAACAAACTACTTGAATGATGTTATTTACACAGAGAAAGACAGAGCACATCAGCAGATACCAACACTAAAGCAACCTTCAGTATTACAATCACAGACTCGGACATTTAGGCTGTAGAAAGTATTTGGCACATCAAAACTGAAGACTACAGTTAATGTTGGTGCAGCAGATGGTTGGCACCTCAAATATCTATCTTCAAGCACTCCCATCATTACGTAATGAAAACTGTTCTAATTTCAAGACTGGTTCACTGTTTCAGGCTAAATGTTGATATTTGAAATGCAGTTTATTCAGGACAACCTTACCAATCTTACTAATCAATACACTTTCCTGGTGATGTTATCCCCACAATTCTGGTTCTCATCTGTTTCATCCCACAGGACGGCCAACCAGTGCAGTGAACTGAAAAGGTCACCTTGGATCAACTAATTTTACTCCATTTAGGACAGAAGTCCTTTCTAATTTCACCCTAAATGTAAAAAGAATCATATTTTTTAACATCTGAAGGTCAGTTTATCTTCTATCCTTTCCTTCAGTTTTAGTCACAAATTCAACCTAGGGGCTTGTACTTTAATTTCAACCAAGTGTTGACTACTTCAAGTTCCAAAACCAGATCTGAAGCTCAAAATTTCTAATAAGCTTACTTTCTTTTCTTTAGATGTTCCCTCTTCATTATTTCCATTCCATCAAAGACCACTTCCAGCAAAACAAAACAAACAGTAAGAAACCAGATTCTGGCAGGTCCTTGGAGATATTAAATCTTTTAGATAGGAAAAGATCAGTGTCCAGGTGTTCTGTTCCTCTTTCCACAGGTTTACAGACCTGAGGTAGCTTCTCTGCAGGGTAGCAAGTACAATCAATATGGTGAAGAAAAAATGTATTATTGTTATTGCTCATGAAATAAAACTCTTAAGTCACATGCTGCATTGAGTATAAAAACACAATGAGAGCAGTTTAATGCCTTCTTAAACTACTGCTATGAGGAAATGCTCATCAATCCAGGGTGGTGAGATGTGGGTGGGAGTGACTTTGACCCACCACAGGAACCAGGGCCAGTTACACAGGAAGGAGGCAGGAGTTTGTTCCCTCCTGAGCCAGCAATGGAGGAGATTACCCAAAGCAGCTCTCTCTGGAAACCAAAGCCAGATCCCCATAACTCATCCTTTAATTATAAGTACTTTGCAGAGCACGCTGGAAGAGCAAAGTAGCCTCACAAAGTACCTAAATTGCTGAAGCTGAAAAGAAGAATTTGCATTGTCTATCCTTAGCAATATGTTTTTGTGATTTTAACTTTTTTAATGACTTCATTCCATTCCTGTAAATCTGTATTTTGAATAAACATGCTTTTATCGTTAAATCTCCTCAGTGATAAAGCTGACTCAGAGTAATATGACACATACCAAGAGCTCCTTCTTTCCAGGGTACCGACTCATCTTTCCAGGACAAACCAGTGCTCTCTTTGTTTCCCACTGGATAGCTCAAAGTCTTCCTGAAAGCCTCCCAGCGATCTGCCACAGGGGCACACGGCTTCAGCTATATTTTCTCAAAAGCTATGTCTGTGCAGCCCCCCTCTCTCAGCAGTGTGAAGTCAGTGGGAGAAAATCCCAGAACTTGAGCATCAAAAGCAATCATATTTACACTCAACTTTCCAGGAAAAAGAAAAAAAAGGAAGAAAGAAAATAAGACAAACAGTGCTGTAACAAATATTCAACAGGAATATGAGCATTCATAACCTTTAGGTACTACCTCACCTCAGGGTTCCTGCCTATCCCACCAGTAAAGAAGTAGGAGGAACACCTCAGTTGAGACACACAACCTGAGCCTCAGCAGCTCTGAGCACAGAGCCTCTTCATTAGAGTGGCTGATTAACAGCAGATTACTACAGACATTCATCACCCCCAAGCTATCACAGGAGGGGGCCATCCCTGTGGGCAGACTATTCTGCCTGCACATGTTTGTACAAGGCTCTGAATGCAGCAGTTTGGGCACAGAAGTCCCTGTTTTGGGGTACCAGCAGCTGCACTGGCTTGCATGCCCAGGTGCCAGCAGCTGGGGAGACTGGGAGGGATCCAGGGGCAGCTGCAGGCTAGACTGAGAACACATACATGCATGCATACACTGTATGTTTGTGTATAAAGATGTGCTATATAGATGTCTACATTTGACTTTCATCTTACACAGCTGGAGAGGAGAAACCAACCAGGCTGTGGATGGCACTCCTGTTTGTGCCATGGCTGTGTATCCTCCATCTGTGTACCGTGTTTATACACACACACAAACACACAGTGTGCACACATTCCCCCTGGGGATACAAACAGACCTGGGGACACAGAGCCACAGCTGCCTCACCTCTCTCTGCCTGTTAGATTCTGCACCCCCTCACTCTGCACATTCCTGAAATGCTACCAGTCCTTCAGAATGTCCTTGGAAAATGATTAGTATAGCTTAAAATGTAAAGTGATGTTGGAAAGCATCAAGCAGTTCTTCTGAAGACTGCATCACCAGATACCAGTCTGAATCATAAAATGCTTTTTGCAGCTCTGCATGATATCCCTGGATCCATCTGAACAAGCCTAGTAACTACAGGAGGCTTCAAATGTCTTTACATAACAATTTGAAATACAAAAATACACTGGCTTACTTTATACTGCTAAAACACTTTAGGTACCCTCTTTTAGCATCTCAGAAAGCAATCAAAGAATCACCCTTCTTTCAATGCTGGATTCTTATAACAACAGTTTCACCATCTTGATCAATGTGTATCTGAATATTGTTAAAGAGTAATACAGATAAAACAAGGAATTGGACTAATTCAATTTTCTTAAGAAATGTGTAAATATGGGTAACTAGGAAAAGTTCAAGAGTCCATCCTTATCAAGAAAATAAGGCTATACTACAAATACATTTGGGAAAAGAGTTTCCTGCCTTTGGAGAATTCATTTCAGCTGTGGAGTACAATGAGGACATATTATAGCCAAGAAAACGGAAGGGCAATTTATTCACTGGCTCAAAGTGATGGGAAAAGTCTAGGAAAAATGAAAATGAGGAACCAGTCTCCAGTTCCTTGATTCTGAGAGTGGACTGCAGTTAGAAATCAGAGGTTTGCTATTAAGTACTAGGTACTGCTCTTTATCAGGGTATAAAAATAGAAACAAAGAACAGATTCAGCTCTTCTAGGTTCAGTTTGTAGTAATAAGCTCTGGTTCTCAGCGTTACTCAGGATGAGATAAGCTATACCACAGAATCTGGAATCAGTTGCAAACATGGAGAGTTTTGAGACTGTTCCAATTTCTTGTGGGAATGGGGGTTCTTTGGTGTAGCTTCAGCTCCTGGGAAAGGGTCAGACACAAAGCTCACTGAAGTCTCTCTCTGACTATAGATAGCTTTACATTAGGTACAGAGGACCATGCAAGGTGACTACCATTTATAGAGCAGCAACATCAGGACCTGATGGGATACAGCTGGTAAGAACAGTCTCCATCAAAAGGAGATCCTGAACGTAGCAAAAGATATTTGGCTATGGGCAGAAAAGCCAAACTGCACAGAAATGCTAAAAGAAGACACCAGACCAGAGTTTTCACATTCCTGATGCTGAATTCTGCACTAGTCATTGCATATAACACTAGTCACAAGTTTCTTCAGAGCTCATGAATTAAAACTAAGAGATATAGACTTATTTGGGACATCAAAAACATACTGAAAAAAAGCACTGTTAACAGGTACACGCATTTCCCATTTAAGGCTGTAGATATTCACGTATTCTTAAATTTTTAAGCTTTGTCTTAGACTTCATTTAAGCAAATATAGTCAGGAAAAGAACTGACTGTGCCTGAGTTTGCATGACTCAAGATGTACAGCTGCAATCCAGATTTATAACCTGTCATCTCGTGGTAATCTGTGGCTGCTGCTTCACAAAACCAAAGAAGCAAGAAAACCTCCTACTCTTCCTGAGACGATGCTTAAGAAGGTTAGAAACTTTTTTTCCTCAGATATGGACCCTTTACAGGTAATCATGTCTTTCCTGAAGGTAAGGGTTCTCAGAGGTCCTTTGTTAAAGCCAGTCAATGTGAGGATTATGCTTCACCTCCTGCCTAGTGGTATCAACCTGCACCACATGCCATCCACCTCAGAACATCAGTGCATGTGCAGCCAGTCCCCCTCAGCAGAAGGATGGCCTGGGATGGACACAAGTTTCCCTTGGGGTGCTGGAAATGCTTCCCCAGGAGTGATCGAGCAAGGAAGAGACTTCCATTGTGCTTAGTTTAGTTTACACCCTGTTAATATTAATATAAACGAATTCTTATCTTACTTCAATTTGAGCCCAGGAGCAATTTAATTTGTGCTAAAAAACACATACTTAGCATAAAACAGTTACACTGTGCTTTAATAATACCTCCATTACAGAGGATAAAAACCTGTATGTTTCCTATTAAAATAATGGTGTGCATTCATGCTGAGGTTAGATCCCAGCACCAATTTTTTGGTAGTCTAGCTCAGGAGGTTAAAATCCAAAAAGTAAGCTTTTCACCATTTATGGCTTGTGTTTTCTTGTTTACATTGCACTCCCTATTCAGAGAGACAAGGCCAATCAATTAGAGTTTCAGTTCTTCAACATCAGAGCTATGTTACTGTGCATGGGTTTCCAACACTAACAAAATTACTTGTATCCAAAATAAAACCGTTAAATGAAATTAGGAAAAATATTTCATGTTCATAGGAGCAACACAGCTATTCAGAGCAGATTAAATGCCCTGTTTCGCATTTTGACAAATTAATTTAGAAGCCTAGAAAAATTGGGATTTGCCATACTAAATCACACAAATATAAATTACAACTATTGCACTTACTTGGTTATTTTTAGCCATAAAAATGCAAAATTAAATTATTTGTGGACAAAGTCACTTTGCTAAATGTTGATAAACATCTGTATATGGGTTTCATTAGGCCATATGGGGATGGGGGTACACTGGGGGCATGTATGCACAGGCAAGTCACTCTGCAGGATGCTCTTGTGTCCTCCATCACAGCAAAATGTTGAGCACTACTATTTTAGCTTGTTCTGAATACATTCATTAATTTTAATCAGAAGCTGAACAGCAGAGAAAAAAAATTCCACAATTCCTATAAAAGCTATGAAGAAACCCCCAAATGCTGTGTTCTACCCAATGGGAAAGCTCCTAAGAGGTCCCCAAATGCGCCTCATGCCTTTATACAACAGGAAATCTAGTTAGAGACAAATGCTGACACTCTTGTGTGCTCTATCCAAGAGGTTTCAGGTCATGAAACAGACCTCACTCAGCTAAATACTGCACTCATGTTCACAGGACAAACCGCAGCAATACTTTCAAACCACAGCTAATCCTATCCAAATGGAAATGTAATCTGTTTGAATAAATAAGAAATAAAAGGAAGAGTGAAGCCAAGGAATAATGAGCATTTCTCAGGGCTGTGTGTCTCAGCTGAGTGTTTGAAAGTGGGGTTGCATCATTTGTACTGCATATGCTGAAGAAGACAAACTGTGCCCTGTAAGGCAACACGGACAAATGTCTTGGGACAGAAGACTCCATGCGTTAAACTGTGATTTTCTGCCTGCTGGAGAGTGCTCTTTGAAGTTACTGTGGATGAATTCCTTCTGTAATTATATTCACACAAGCGCACACACTTGCATTATGAATTTTTCATCTGCTTCTACAGCACTGAGCATTAGGCACAGCCAGTGATAGAATGACCAGTTCCACAGTGTAAGGTCTGACCAGTGCAGAGCTCCTTGAGCAGCATGCACTAACTTACAGTGATGTCCAAATACTGCATTTCCTAATACTTTTTGCCATAACCATTCAAAATATTACAAATGGCTGCGGTGGAGCCTACAATTATATTGCAACTATTCCTACTGCAAAATGATCCTTATATCCCACACAGAATGGATGGATATTGCAAAATTGAGCTGCAATCACATGAGTTTTACCTCCAGCACAAAAAAACCCTCACTGCATAAGTTAAAGATAACATATTTGGCATGTATAATGATAAATAAAAGCAGAGTGGGTATTAAGTGCCTTCCCAAAGATGAGGTATTTGGCCACGTGTCGCTCTGCTGTGCTGACTGCAAAGGTTACAGCCCTTGGCCTGCCCCACTGCCTATCATCTCCCCTTCGCTGGAGATTAACACCTGCCCTGGACTGCTGGCACAGCCACTCCCAAGAGTATTCCAGCACCTTTACAGCAGAAACAGCTGCACTAAGAGAGCACAGTACTGGAAGCTAGCCTGGACAACTGAGACTTAACACAATGCGGATCCCAGAAGTGGCTGTGCCACTCACCTGGAGCATTGCTGTGCAGGTAGGAGCAGCCTGTGAGCAGCTGGATGGGGACTTCTCCATCTCAGGAAGCTGGAGAGGCGATGTGATCACAAGCAGGACACAAAACCCTATTTCTTTGTCTGACATCTCAAAGTGTCATGGGTTTGCACCCATAGACACTGCACCCCACAGACCTACAGACAAGCACCCAACCTGCTCTGAGCACGTATCTTCTGAAAGTCCCTAAGAGACTGAAATGCTGAACACCACAGGTCTGGCAGATTTCTTTCATTCATGTATTGTTTTTAAAGAAACAGCCTCTTAATATGTATGAAAGGTGAAATGAGTGTTCCCAATACGTCCTACAACAAAACTCCCTGGAAACACTAAAAATCTACCTCCCTCCCTCTAGATGATCCCACCTTCCCCATCAGGATTTCTTCAGAGGATGGGTCTAGGATGAAGGCATCCTAACCACGTACCTCCACTCCTCTACTCCAGTTTTTTAGTGTTTCTATTTCTCCTCCTCTGTGAATATTCATGAACTAGCTTTTATAACTATTCCTGTCATCCAGAAGAAATTTAAGTGGAAGCACATGTGACTTTTGCCATTTTCCTCTCAGTCCCAAGGACTGAAATAGCCACAGGGAAACTGCCCCCTGTCATCAGAATCACTTCTCTGCAGTTTGGCAAGGTTCATGAACTGGCAAGTCCTGAAGCTGTCTAATGGCAAAATCTGGAGAAGAGCTTTTTGGAGAGAGGTCCTCCTGAAACCAACAGATGTTGGATACAGATGTTTTTAGCTAAACTTAAATTCTATTGGAACTGGTAATGCAGGCATCTTACTCCCTCAGCTATAAAATAAAGCCTCACTTTTTTTCTGAAATGTTGACCTTGTAACTTCATTGAAAATATCCTCAAATAATAAGATCTAAAAGCCATTAGAATAATGCATGAATTATATAACCATGTGAAAAGAATAGAGCGTCTCTCTCAACAATAAAGATTCTCAGAGATAATACAAGGACATTGTGACACTGATCTATATAGGACTCCAAATATGCCTGTAACCAAAACCTCTTTAAAGTAGAGCCTGGGTTAAATAAACAAAGACTGATCATTGCAAGCAGCAGTGCTCAGCTGAGTTCAGTCACTGCATATCCAAAGGTCCTGCTGGATGAATATTCAAACAATGTGTTCAACCTCATGACCTTGGACTCTGCTAAAGAAAATTCCAGGAGACTATCGAGGTCTGATTCTCTACGATCTCCCTGAGAAAAGAATGTAGAGATTAATGACCTGAAAGTGTAATGTAACAATCTGGGAGAAAATATAAACCATACTAAACAAGAGTTGTGAAAAAGGTAAATAACTACAAATAGCCATAAAACCACTTTGACAGATATGAAAACCACAGTAGGAGCAGGGTAGGAAAGGAAAGGAAGAATATAAAATTGCAGTATCAAATGACAGCACATAATATGCCAAAGAAAAACTTTGTAGAAAATAGACATAAAATTCTGTGCACACACTTTTGAAATTTTGCCGCTGTAGTCAAACTAGGGACCAAACTACATTAGAAAATAAGCCAAGAGTTGATAGTAGTCCCTACTCAGAAGAGCTGTGATGCTTAACACATTGTTCAAGTACACTTATTATCTAGAAGAAAGAAATACTAAAAGGAATACTTTTCCCTTAGTAGACAGAAGCACAGATTTTGCAATGATCTCACTTTGAATTTAAAAAGTCTTCTTTTTCAGTATCAGTGCTTGTCTTGGACCTAGGCAGTCCAAAAGCAACAGGGGAGTTTTTTCCTCCACTTTCAGTTTCTACATATACAGACAACTGCAACCCTGTGCCCTGAGCACAAGGACGATGAGCTCCTTGACTTGCATCCCCCTGGGCACCTGGTCTGTGCTCTCATGGGACATCTACACAAAAGCTGTACATACACTGCCTGCTTGGCCAGCTCCAGGCTGGGACTCACACTCTGCCATGCAAAGTACAAAGTCATGAACCCAAAACAGCTTGTCCTCCCTCCCTGCAGTCCCTGCTAGCCATGGGGCCAGTTCTGAAAATGCACTAAGGACAGACCAGTGGGCCCCAGCCACAGAAACAATTCTGGCTTCCCAGCACACAGATGCACTGTTCCTTTGCTCTATTTGCCACAGCCCAGTGCCAGCTGCCTCAGAAGGACACAGACAACTCTGAGTATTTGGGACACCCACGCTGATACAGCTGGTCACCGGGAGGCAGCAGAGCATGACTTTTCTTCCCACCCATCCCTGCCACTTCTGTGTTTACATCACTGCTGACATGAGCATGAGCACGGAAGCTTCATTTCCTCCAAGATCACATCTTAGAAACACAGAATCATGGACTTGTCTGGGTTGAAGGACCTTAAAGACCATGTAGTCCCAACCCAATACTATGGGCAGGAACACCTTTCACTGGACCAAGTTGCTCAAAGTCCTATTCAACCTGGCCCTGAACACTGCCAGGAACAGGGCATCTACAGCTTCACTGGAACTTGTTCTAGTGCCTCATCACTCTCACAGTGAAAAGTTTCTTCCTAACATCTAACCCAAAGCTATCCCCTTTTGGTTTAAAGCCATCCAACCTTGTGCTAGCCCATCAGGTACTGGAAGGTGTTACAAGGTCTCCCTGGAGCCTTCTTTTCCCAGCCTGCTCTCACAGGAGAGGTGCTCCAGTCTTCTGATCATCTTCATGGCCCTCCTATGGAGCCACTCCAACAGATCCACATCCTTCTTATTTTGGGAGCCTGAGAGCTGGATGCAGCACTCCAGATAGGATCTCACAAGAGTAAAGGGGAAAAGCATCTCTTGACCTGCCTAGGGTGCTCCTAGCCATGTTCTGGAAGAGACACTTTGAAATAACACCAAACAAAACAGATACAAGAAGGGAAAACAAGAAAATAAAGAAAATACACAAAAGATGTCTGCTTTCTTTGCATCTTCTGTATTCTATCTTTATAGTGGAAGGACATTAGCAAAGTAACATGCATACTTACTCTTTTTGAAATATACTGTTTGTAGATGAAGATGAGAAAGACCAGAAATAATGAGGGCCAGGTATAATTTGCATCCAAGGGTTTTGGAGACTAGAAGTATCAGTGACTGACAAAATACATAACTATTTCTATAGAGATCTCACCCTTTAGAACAGCACAAAAGTCATTGTAACTCAGCTACAGAAAGTTTGTGACATCCTTAACACTCAGAAAATATCTCCAAAAAAATAAACTTTCAGAATGTGAAAATTTTATTACTATAAACTTCAGTCTTCTTGTTGCATTAAATAATTTATATTAAATTTGAAGAGTAAACAGCTGCTGATGAAGTTTACAAGGAAGTAAACACTCAAGAGGAAAACAACCTTCCAATCACAAACTATTTTGTTGATAATAAAGAGTATTTTCTTTAGTTCAGCCCAATTCAAGAACAGGTTTCCTTAAAGCCTGGAGAACTGATTGGAAGTAAAGATTTTTTCCCTTCCAAATCTATACATACCTGGCAGAAGAGGCTGACAAGATACTGTCCAAGATACTCAACAACCTGCCCTCAGATATAGAGGCAAAGCACAGTTAGCATTTTCAAAGATCCTGAGTACCTGATGTAGGCTGAGCACACACTGGTGCATTTGGCAGATTAATTTCATATAAAAACAATTGTATCCACATGCTCCAAGGCTGCTCCAGCATGTGAACTCAATCAAGCTCAATGAGTGCAGATAATCAACAGAGTGGCTTCAAAATACACACACCTGATCCAAATTAAAATTATAATTTTAATATACATAGAGTGCTGATTAACTGATTTTCTGATAATTCACTTAATTTCAGTAACAATGTGGTTTTACACACTTTCCAGTTCTTCTCTTATACGTACTCAGTATTATTTAACCAATTCTGTAACACTGATTTTCTGCCTCATGAACTGAATTCCAAGACATCACCATAAATAAAACATGACTACATGCTATAAATATTATTCACTATTTATAACAAAGAGTATGTATGCAATTTGTCAGTCTGAACAGCAAAAGAAGTACTAAATTAAGGAAAATATTATATTGCCCTTGAAACTCATAGCATGAAACAGCTATCAATCAATACAAATCATCTGGCAAGAAAAATAACTCTGAAATATAATCCAAAAAGTTTTAAGTCCCTCACTTACTAAATTAAGTACACATTTAAAATCAGTGATGAAAATCAAACTGCAATCCCAAATATGATTTAAAGGGCTACTAATAAAAAAGTAACTGAAGACCCAGTCAAGACACAAGGGGTTATAACTCAGATAATAGACAGCATATGACAGCCTTAGCACTTGTGAAGTTCTCATAAAAGATCAAATAGCAAACTTTCAGAATGCCAAAAGCACCTGAGGACAAAAGACAACTGAATAATTCTTGGTTTTCTAATTTATTGTAATTGTAATGAAATTACAATACATACAATTACAATACATACAATACACAATAGATGTGATTCACACATTTGTCTGTATTTTCTTGAAAAATTTTACAGGTTTAGTGATAGCCCCAGTGACCTCTTTCCTTCTCTTTTCCTTGATTAAAGGAAGTTTTGTTTCTCTAGGTATCCATAGCTCATGTCTGCAGTTACATTTATTTTAGCAATGGGATGAGGCAAAGTTTTAATGCTTACCTACTCAAAAACACACAAGAAAGCTTTGCCAAAGCTTTTTGATGAGAGCTCCCTAATCACTTCAAATTAGCTACATTTTCTCTGGAAGTCTGTTCCTTATTCCTGAAGGCTGTTTGGCAACCCACAGTTGCATTACCCTAAAGAAATGAACCCCATTTCAAAGGGTTAAAGGTGAATGCGTTTTCACAAAAATAGCCAATCTACAATTCACCTGAGCTCTGACAGCCAGTGGAGAACCTCAGGAAAACCATGGAAGAGGAACAGGAGATGACACCTCACATACCCCTGTCATTAGCCAGGGAAGCACCAAGCATTTTGGATCATCTTTATGGAGCAGACCCCAATAAAGCAGAACAGGGTGTAAAAAAATAATGAAGACCCTGAATGAAGACTGAAAATATTTCAGATTAAAACTACAAGAGCCCTGGCCTTCTGAAGGCCCATGTTTATACAGATTGTGCTGAAGTGGGTGGAATTTTA
>VZTT01010433.1:19475-41165 GCA_013400855.1 Buphagus erythrorhynchus | reverse complement strand
GATTTGGTTTATAGAGGGTGCTGGCCTTAAAATATGTATCTGGATTTTTGAAGTGCAGACTGTCAGTAATGTTGCCAGCATTTATTTTGTTCTTTTCTTGTGTAATCTCTACAAGATGGCTAATATTTTGAAATGTTAGTTTGACAGAGAGAACATAAAAATTCCAGGCATGCTGATAATCGACACTCCAGGACATGAGTCTTTCAGGTAATGTTTTCTCACAATTTTTTACTTATCTGAACTGATGGCAAAAGCATCTGGAGATATTTTTAGCAAAGTGTGAGGTCTTTGCTTAATTCATTGTTTTAGTACTCTCTTGAAAAAAAGTCCAACAAAACCAACTTAAATTAGTGGAATTAAGTGGATTTGCTTCATTTGCAGGTGCTTTTTATATCTGGTTAATTGCTGGCCTTTTATAGCTGATTAATTTTCTGTCTTCGTGCCAATTGAGCCATGAATATCTGAAAAAGCATGTAAATAAATAGTTAGTGTAAGAGGAAAGATGGAAGCAGGAAGCTAGCTGAAGGAAAAAAGGTGAGGATTTCAGGTGATCTAAGTACTCTGCTATGAAAAATTAAAACTTTTGTCCTAGTCTCTCATTCATGGTGTCCCAGTTAAGGTAACAGAGTTTTTAAGACTGGAAGTTACTAATTCCATGAGTCATTTGAGTCTTAGCAGAGATCAAATGCGTTCTAGGAACACCAGTGGCATGCAGGCAAGCCACTAAATCAGCTTTTAAGGGTAAAACATGACATGCATAACTGAAATCACTGAGGTGACAGCTTGGGTGAAATCTCGAAACAGAAGGATTAAGACTTTGATGTGATGTTTTTCAGTAAAATGCTGTGTTGTGGGACACTTGGTAATGTTCAGATCAGTATCTTGGCATGGTACCTCTTACAGCTTTCGATTTTTCTAGCCAGGTTTTGTTTGGCAACAAAGATGTGATAGTCTCTTTACATTATATTGTATAAAATTGTGATAGTCTTAGTGTTTATGCAGTATATAAAAAAAAGTCTTGTTCAGATTTTACACTCTGCATTTCACTTTAACTGTCTCAAGTGTTGCTCAAAAAATGATCAGAACATATCTTAGATTGTAAACATTTATAATAATATGAAAACTTTCAGGAGAATAATTGGTTCTTACTTTTGCTTACACATTCTTTAATGTATTTTATTAAATGAAAATTAAAAAGTGTCTTGAATGGTTTACATTTTTGAGGGGAGATAACTGATAAGCTTTAGCTTTTTATTTGTCAGTGTAAGTTTGACATTGTACTTGGTGTTTTTATAATGTTCTGTTGTTGATTGATTTTTTTTTCTGTCTTTTAATGTCACAGCAATCTAAGAAATAGAGGAAGCTCTCTTTGTGATATCGCTATACTTGTAGTTGACATCATGCATGGTTTGGAACCACAGACAATTGAATCAATTAATCTGCTGAAATCAAAGAAATGCCCCTTTATAGTAGCTCTCAACAAGGTAGGATAGATTTTTATCCTAATAGTGTATTTCTCCACTCTGGTAGTGCATTTGCCATTTGACAATTGTCTATTTTCTTTCTTGAACTGGAATTGTTTTGTGTAAAATCTGAAGGGGTGGTTCTTGGGTCCTGTATGTTGCATTTTTTTGTGTCCTTGATACCACAATGGTTCTGCAGGTTCTTTGCAGAACAATCAGTTCTTCTTGGAGTCCTTACTGGTAAATTTTGTTGCCTTATGTAACTTCTGTATATGACTCACACTTCTGGAAGTTATACTTTAATTGTGGTTTGTTTTTTTTTTTCCCCTTTGTCTCTACTTAGATAGATTTATGTGCATTTTCTGATAAAATTCCAACACAAGCTTCATGTTGACAAGTCATACTTTATTTTAGCCACTGATACTGGTCAGTTTGACTTGAAGACAAGCTGACTTTAGGCCATGGAGCAGTAATGTTGATCACTGGTAGGAAGTGTTTTGGGCTTTGCAATATCAGATGGAAAATTAGCCAGTTATTTTCAGCCCTGTTTTTAGAAATCCTGTGCATGAGAAATTATGCTGCCTGTTTGTGATGACTTGAGGAATTATATTATATATATGGAAATTATTCATGTCCAATAACTTTGGAAGCCATCTGACATGCTGACAGAGAGCTTTCAGGAGGCTATTTGTATGCAGTGTAAAAATTGTAATATACCTCAAATAATGATAGGAGCATTAAGATTTAAGGTGGTTGAAACTGAGGAGACCATTATCTCATTGCCAAAACCAGCTACTTTTTGAAAGAACACAAACAGGCTCCTGGATGGAGAGGCCTTATGGCAGAGTAGTAGAGAGTTCTCTCTCAGTCAGACCCGAAGACCTGACTGTCATTCATTGCCATCAAAGGCCTACAGAGAGCCTGAAATTAAATAGCTAAGAGCTCTTGCATTTTAAGTTATAGTTGTATTATTTGACCGGGTTATAATTTTCTTAAGATGTAGTTTTGATTTGTACAGCAAATAGATTTCTGGGCTAAGTCTGTCCTGCTTTGGCAGTTATCCTGGGAAAGTGTTTCTGGAATACAGTTGTATCTTTTGAACAACCCCACTCTAGTCCCTTCTCTGTAGCAACACGGGAAAGCATCCATATTTACCAGTAAATTTTAAAAGTTCTTTGTAAAACTAGTGGAGCCTCTTTTCAGGAAAAACCACAAACACCTCCATGGTTCTGGGGTTTTTTTGTGTGCATGTGAATCTATAAACAGGTCTCTCCTGAATGTTTTATTTTAACCTTGGTGTAATTTTTGCATATAAACTTCTTCCATATGAAAATTATTATTATTGCTTGAATATTTAAAATCTGAAGTAATATCGCTATCCTGATATAAACAGAGCTAAATATAGTAGCTAAAGCAAATATAAAAACATTTTAATTTGATTACTGGAGCAGATAGATGGCTGGCTAAGTTGGTTGATAAAGTACTTCTCACTAATGATATAGCATAAGCATAAAGACACCCTTTAGTAAGCTGCATAAGATGACATACTGCTGTATTTTCAAGATTGATAGGTTATATGACTGGAAAAAAAGTCCAGATACAGATGTAGCTGTCACCTTAAAGAAGCAGAAAAAAAATACGAAAGATGAATTTGAAGAACGTGCAAAAGCTATCATAGTGGAATTTGCAAAACAGGTAGGTTGGAATATTCAAGGTTCTTTGCTTAAAAGTGATTGTAAAGGGGAGGTGGGTTAGTGGGTAGTTTTTGTTTTGTTTTTTTCCTCTTTCCTCAAAACAACTTGGAATATCAAGAAAATTGTTGCATCTCTTCTGACACATTGGTGTTAACCTCTCATAAATCAAACTTCGTTGTTTTTATATTTTGCATNCATGGTCAATGGAGTCATGAATAGCAGATGAAGTTCTCTCTCACTGTTCTCTTTCTCTTTGGGAATAGCCTGAGAGAATCCCATCTGTCTCTTTTTCTCTTGGATGCTGGCAGGGTATGAATCACATCAGGTCTGGGAACTTCCTCTGTTGGTGACATACAATGCTGTCTATAAGCTAGATGGAGTAATTAGCTTTGTAGAATTATCCCACACTGCTTCCAAGTGTGGATTGAGGCTTTGTGTTCCATAGCGTGTTGTCAGTAACAGTGTTAGCTTTTTAAATTGGGATTTAAAAAATGCAGTGGTATTTGACTGGAATTGCATACTACTGTGAATATGTGTATATGTGCTTTTCCCTATGTAACTGTTAATCCCGATTCCAGGGCTTGAACGCTGCCTTGTTTTATGAGAATAAGGATCCCCGCACTTTTGTTTCTCTTGTACCTACCTCTGCTCACACAGGGGATGGCATGGGAAGTCTGATAGCTCTTCTCGTTGAGCTCACACAAACCATGCTGACCAAGAGACTGGCTGAGTGTCAGGAGCTGAGAGCTCAAGTCATGGAGGTAATACAGCAGTTCTTTCTTGAAATTAATGTAGAAATTTCTCCCTTCCCTCCACCCTTCCTTCTGGTAAAAAATGTGTGCTTGAAGTGCTTAAATAGGAAGTAACTTCTTTCCCCTTTCATTCAGGTTAAAGCACTGCCAGGCATGGGCACTACCATAGATGTTATTCTGATTAATGGACGTCTGAGAGAAGGAGACACCATTATTGTTCCTGGGGTAGAAGGTCCTATTGTAACTCAGATTAGAGGTCTGCTGCTGCCTCCTCCTATGAAGGAGCTACGAGTTAAGGTATGGCAGCTGGTTACTGTACTGACATTTAGAACCAGAAAATTCAAGCTTTATAAAAAGAGAATGTAGTAGAATGTAGTTATATTAATGGTATCTAAAGGGGGCTTCAAGGGGAATGCAGGGCACATCTGGTGTCTTTTGTGAAAATGTACTTGTATGTTCCTGTTGGGGTGTGTGTTGTCACAGCAGTGGCAAAGAGAATGATCAAGGAATAACCTTGCAGTGAGAATTAGGATGTGTATGCTTTAATAAGGGATTCAAGTATGCGGCTACATGTGGGAGGGAGATACCTATCTTAAATGGAAGCTGGAATGTACTGGTACAGCGACTTCTGAGTTAAAGTTATAATATTAGTAGAAGTGTTTTTTTAGTAAAGAATCATATATACTTATATTTAAGAAAAGTGAACACATGAGTTTCTAGGGCTGGTTGGTGAGTGGCAGTGACCAGGACCTCTGCAGAATCTGTAGCCTCTTGGTGTTTTCAAGCATTGTTTTAGGTTTTGCTGTCCTAGTCTTATTAGCCTGAGGAGAGGCCCTGAATCTGAGCTCTTTCCTGCATGGTTTTCCATGAAATGAGGAGGAGACATAGAATCAAAAGGCTGTAAATAAATTAATGCATATATTAAGATTAATGCATGCAATTCAAGGATGATGAAAAGAGCTGCTTTGATGTTTCCTGTTAAAAAAGGAAGGAATAAATGTTTGGACAGACTTGTTTTAAGGCAGAGAAAACCATATAAATAACCTAGGTGAATGTAACAGGACAGGCCTTTCAGGTTTGGGAACCTTGAGCTGGGGAAGTGGACGTAGGGTAGCTGTTGGGCTTTTTTGAGGCAGGCAGTCAGGATGTATTTTGATTCAGCTTGCTCATGTGAAATTGTCCTTGAAATAAGACCCAAATTTTTAGGGTGGAGGGCTAAAGGATAGAGGTTTGCAGGAACAAAGTGCTTATTGAGGAAGGAAGCTACCTTTGCAGTTTTAAGAAAAGGATGGGACATCTAAATAAAAGAAGTTAAGAAACAAACCAGAGAATCCTTCCAACATCAATTTAAAGATCTTCAGAAATAACTGTTTATATTATGTCTTAGAGTCATGCCCTGAGTGTGAGATCTTTTGATGTTTCCCTGGATGGGGAGAGAACCTGGGAAATTGAACATGGAATTATGCACATGAGAAGGCTGAATGGCCTCCAGTGGGAGAGTGAGACAGCTCTTCCTGCACAGAGGCTTGGGCTGTGCATCAGCTAAGCTTTAGTGTTTTTGTTAAGCTGTTGGTATCTTCCCATCACCTGCTTATGGGGCAGAATTTGTGGGGTTTTATTAGTGAGTAGCTGCCTATTGCTGCTTGCTCTTTTCTAGTATGTTACTTTTTGTCCCCCTTCTCTGCTTTTAGAAGATTTCCCCATGCCCTGCCGACCTTGGCAAGGGTGCAGGGGGTATCTGAAGGGAGAGGACCAGTAGGACTGAAAGGTGCAAATGCAAAGCAGAGACAATCACTGATGAAAGCTGGGAGCTGCTGCATTTCACTGCTCTCTGACACGTTCTTCAGCTACTCAGCACTGCGTTGTGTTGCTGTGCACCAGCACAGAACTCTTTGCTAGGGTGTATATTCTCTTTTTCAGAACCAGTATGAAAAGCACAAAGAGGTTGTTGCTGCTCAAGGTGTGAAGATTCTTGGGAAAGATTTGGAAAAAACCTTGGCTGGTTTGCCATTGCTCGTAGCTCATAAAGAGGATGAAGTCCCAGTCCTCAAGGTGAGGTGGCTGATGTTGAAGTACAACATACTGAGGGTAACTTGAGCTCTCTGATGAAACTCAAATGTTGAGAGCTCAGTTTGCAAATAACTGAGTTTTTTGGTTGTTTTAAAAACTGTTCCAGTAATGTATTTTAGCCTTGTGCCCATGTGAAGCTTTGGTGGTGTGATGGTTTTTGTATCTTGACCATTAGTTTTTCCCCTTGTATTTTGCTGGGGTGTCTCTGCTGCTGGAATAAGGTTTGAAAACAAGTATTGTGGAATAATTTGACTCTTGTTAACTATTGATTTCATATTTGTAGTAATTTATGGATAAATTCTAATCAAATTATATTAGATACATATCTACTAGTGGAGTTCTGCAAACTTGCCTAAATTGCAAAGCTAATTTAAGACTTTTACAATAAATTTCTTTTGTGACTTACATGTTAAAAATGGCAGAGGAAAGGATGTAGCTATTCTAAACCCAAAACTGCTCTGTGTTCTCCAAAGGCAGGAAGTTAGTTTAGAAAGGAAACTCACACATTGCTAATTTACTTTTAATCATAGTCTTCCTTTAGTCTTCTGTCTATTTATTTGTGCCTTTGAAGGGCGGTTAAACTTTTGGGATGTCCAATCACAGACCTTGTTGCTGGGTCCATACAAGTATTTACTTAAAGCGTACTACTGGTAGTGGATACACAATGGCTAAAAGTCAATGGCAAAACCCATTCATCTGCTAGAGGAAGAGACTTAAGTGTTTGAGGTTAGAAGGCATAGGCTCTGAAAAAAAATGCTTGACTTCTCTAAAAGCAACGAATTGGCTTTGCTGCTTTTGTGTCCTGTTTTGTACCCAGGCCCAGAGAGTGTTCAGGATCCGTTCCAGCTCGTGGTTTTAGGTGTCAGCTTTTGTCATTATCCTCAGGCAGCCAAAGTCATTGCCATACAATGTGGGCCATGTGTTTGCTCAGCCTTGGCAGCAGAAACTTGCAGTGCTGGGGAAAGTGATGTGTAGTCTGCAGAGAAATGTTACCAGCTCTGAAGGTGGGCATCTGCTCAGTTTTACATGATCATCTTCCTGCAAAATTCTCAGGTCTAGTTTAGCTCAGGCTTTTCTAATGCTAGAAACAGTCAGTGTCTCACAGGCTGTGTATGATTTACACTGCAGCTCTGTCACTTGGGACCTATCACTATGACTGTCACATGTTTTCAGCGGCTCATGAACAGGAAGATTTTGTACCCTGAGGCATAAATAGCAAGAAAACTAAAACTTGCTTTTTTCTCTCCTGTTGTTTTTTTTTTTTTTTTTTCCTAAAGGATGAACTAATACATGAACTGAAGCAAACACTGAATGCAATAAAATTAGAAGAGAAAGGTGTTTATGTCCAGGCTTCTACTTTAGGCTCTTTAGAGGCATTACTTGAATTTCTTAAAACATCAGAAGTGCCAGTAAGTACTACTGTGCTTTATCTGATGCCATTGATTCTGTGTTTAGTCAGTATATGTTTCCTTTTGACTCTGAAAGATTAGTGACTTGATTTTTGTGGCTTTCTTCAACAGTATTCAGGGATTAATATAGGTCCTGTCCATAAAAAAGATGTTATGAAGGCATCAGTTATGTTGGAGCATGACCCACAGTGAGTACCTTTGCCTTGCTGTGTTGATAAATGTGCAGTGGTGCTGCAGGCAGTAGCTCTGGGATTGTGGTGTGCCTGGTGAACTGTTGGGCTCGCTGTTCCCTGCAGGTACGCCGTCATTCTGGCATTCGATGTGAGGATTGAACGTGACGCACAGGAGATGGCTGATAGCTTAGGAGTTCGGATTTTTAGTGCTGAAATAATTTATCACTTATTTGATGCCTTCACAAAATACAGACAAGACTACAAAAAACAGAAACAAGAGGAATTCAAGTAAGTATGAGCAATCGTATTCTGGATGCTTCCCAAATAAGTGTCTCTCATTTTAGTATAAATGAAACTGTATGTAACAGCTTGTTGCCTTATTATTTAGTGTGTAGTTCTGATGGAAAGGGAGGAGAGGAGGAAGATGGTAGGACAATAAATTGATAGTTTTCAAGAATTCAGTGCTCCAGTCTAATTGTTTAGATCTGGATTAGGCCTAGGAGGCTGAGAGCTGTGTAAGCTGTGCAGCAGATGCAAGATTCAGCTAGAACTGTTGTGTAATACTGAGTGTTTTTTTAAGGTTTGCTTTCTATACTTGGCCTCTCTTCCTAGATTGGGACAGATGGGTTAGTCTCTCGGAGTTAAAAAAAACAAAACTAAAAGGATTTGGATTCTATTGTTTCATATTGATGTGATTCCAGTATAGAGGGCTTAATTCTGACTGCACTGATACGAATACGTAATCATTTAAGGATTTACAGGGAACCAAAACTAATTTTTGGAATAATGTGTCACTGGGTGTCTTCAGTAGAATAAAGACAATCAAAATAATTGAAAATGTATTTAATTTCATATTGATCCCAACTTGAGTTTGTTTAGCTCAGCTTTTAAATGTATTTCTTCACTTGGCAAAAAAAAAAATCTTGAAATTCTGGAGTTCAGGCAGCAATATTTCTATTCCTGTGTTCTTGTGAGGCTGTAATTGCACTGTAAAATTACTACTCCTTTGGTCTTGATCTAAGTTAAGCAGTCAAACCTGTCAAATTAAAATCCATGCCATGCATGCATGATTATTGCTCCTTGTAGTTCTTGAAGATCAAGTATGGACTAGAATTAGCAAGATTGGAAAAGAGGTTTTTTTCTGCATGATTTTTCTCAAGTAACACTCCTAGAATGAACGCCCAAGAAGTGTGGGAGAAGGCAGAACTGTTAATGTTACATCCACAGTTCCAGTGTGTCTTTCAACGTGCCTTTTCCTGTCACCTTCCAGGCATATAGCAGTATTTCCATGCAAGTTGAAAATACTCCCTCAGTTCATTTTCAACTCTCGTGACCCAATAGTGATGGGTGTCGTGGTGGAGGCTGGCCAGGTGAAGCAGGGGACTCCCATGTGTGTACCTAGCAAAAATGTAAGTAAGGGCCTCTTCCCACTGCATGTTTTATCCAACTGGTAGTTCCTGGGACAATGCACCATGGAGTGCTTGCAGGTCTTTCCTCAGTGCATGGATTGCTGGTAGGAGATGAGGGTCAGACTTGAAGATCAGGTCTTTCTTCTGGTGCTCCAATACCTCACTGCTCTCTGCCAGAAGAGTTGAGCCCTGGAGCAGAGCACAGGAACTGTAGCTGGAAGGCACCTGCCAGTTCTGTGCTGTGGTATTGAGTAACAGGCAAAATTGTCATACCTGGTAGCTAAAAAAGGGGAGAACGAACTCCTGAGATTTTAGGGGATAGCCAGTTGATGTCCCAGATGAGCCGTGGGAGGTTGTTGTCCCTGCCCTTTTCAGGATGGAGCACTTGCGATGCTGTACCTTTTGCTTGCCTGTGCTGAGGCAGCAGCTCCACCAGTGCCTTACAAACAGGAGTTAAGAGAAGGGTGTGTGCACAGAGGTTTGGTGGATGTGTTACAGCGGCTTCATTGTATTACAGTTTGTTGAAATTGGAATAGTTACAAGTATTGAAATAAACCACAAACCCGTGGATGTTGCAAAGAAAGGCCAAGAAGTATGTGTTAAAATAGAACCTATTCCTGGGGAATCACCTAAAATGTATGGACGACATTTTGAAGCAACAGATATTCTCGTCAGCAAGGTAAGATCAATCTGCATTTTTGGAGAGGGCTTAGGAGAGAGTGGCAGCTTTCTTGAAATGGAAATGTAGCATGAAACATCAACAATGGGGGAGGAGCCTTCTTTCACAGACTGACATTCACTGGGGAGGGTTCCTGTGTGGCATCGTGCCGCTGAGGTCTCTGGAGCTGTGGTTTGAGGTCGGTAGTGGTGCCTTGCAGAAGCCCAAAGGAAGGAGGTGCTATGGCTGTTGCAGCTCAGAGCACCTGAGAGGGCAAAAGGCCACACTCACTATTTGCCAACTGTTTGTACACAGAGCTTAGCAGTCCCCCAGGGCACAATAAATAGCAGTCCTCCAGTTGCTCTGACTCTGGGACACTGGGCTTGAATGAGGAGATGATCTCTTGCTCCATCTTTTGCTGCTGGAAATAAAGCCACAGCTCTCCACCTTCCCAACTGCTTTAGTCACCATCCATGTCATAGGATACCTCCTGCCACACACGTGGCCAGGGGAGTGTGCCCACAAATGAAGGGTAAGTAGGGCCTGGGATAGGGACAGGGTGGGGTTGCTGGTCCTGTAGGCCCTGGTGGAAGCAGGAGACCTCTCCAGTTCTTGCTTTACTGCATAAGGTGTGGGATGGTCTGTCCAGCTGCAGCCCCTCTAGACCAGATAAGGGATATGGTGTGAGGGGAAATGAAAGGAAACAGGATGGGTCATTTCAGCTGATCAGTAGTAAAGTGGGGCTTAGAATGACTTTACCTGGTGTGCAGACTACCCTTTCTTCAGAGTAACTGTTTCCAGTGTGCTGAAAGCTGCCTTTAATTCCTGTGTTTCTGATGGCTTTGCCTCGTGTGTTACAGATCAGCCGTCAGTCCATTGATGCTCTGAAGGACTGGTTCAGGGATGAGATGCAGAAGTCTGACTGGCAGCTTATAGTAGAACTGAAGAAAGTGTTTGAAATCATCTAGATAACTTTTACAGCAATGGGCAAGCAGGAATAAATGTACTTTTCCTGTTCTAAGAGTTACCAACAAAGTCCTGTATTGAAGACAGTGTTGGATATATGTTTGGGAGGAAAATATGTGGATAAAATGTTTTCCATGAGAAACCAAGAAATTTACACTGGTTTGACAGTGGTCAATTTACATGTTCCCATGGTTCCAATGTGCCTGTTCACTTCTCCTACTACCCCTCCTACTACTGGCTGCTGTTTTAAAGTTTGCCCTTCCTTCTCTTACACCTTCCTTCCACCCTTTTCCCCTCCTTCTCTCCAAAATAAAATAAATTGAATTTTTATTACAGAACTAAAGCTCTTTCACTTTTATACTGATGAGAGCAGTACTGCAGTATTTGATTAAACAAGCTTCTGCAGCCTTTGTGATTCTCGGGACATTTTTGATGTAAGAAATACTTCTTTATTTATGCATACCTCTTTCCTTGACTTTCTTTTCCAACATTCTTCTGCTTTGTGCCTATAGAGGTTTGTTTTTTTTTTTAATAGAAAATTAGGCAGTTGGAGATCTCTGTATTTGCTTTGTGTGAAACAATGTTGTAAAGCATAGCTGCCCATCTTTTACTGCTTGTACAGTTCATGGAAGTCAACCTGTAATCATTTTAATGCAGAGCCACAAATAAAGGAGATGGACATAGCAGACCATTTGTTAACAGTTTGCTTCAGTAATCAAAGTTTTGCTTCATGGAAAGGCCAGGCAGGGGCCCTCTTTGCCTCCCTCTGCTTGGCAGAAGGGTGGAGGCTGTTCCAGCAAAGGCGTTTCCTCCTCCGAATGCACTTCCTGTGTGCTCAAGGCGGTGATGTCAGCGTTCCCGAGGCACGGGAGGGGCAGGCCAGGTGTTTAGCACGGCACAGCTCCCGGAGGAGGTCAGAGCTGGCATCTCTTCTCCAGCTGCTGCTCCGGGGTGTGAGCACCTGCGAACAGCTGCTGGCCCGGGAGCTGTGACTGGATGCTGTGTCACAGCTGTGGAGTCACCTGACAGCGTGGGACTGAAGCAGCTCCGGCGTGAATGTTTGTGATGAGCAGGAGTCAGTCTGTAATCCCAGCATCTTCCTACCCCCATTCCCCTCTGCCTCCCTGTCTGGGATGACGTCTTGATCTGTTCTTACTGAGGCTGTCTCTGGGCAACTCACAGCTCATGCTGATGGGAGCAAAACAAAGACTCTTCAAAAGCACAAGCTGAAACAAAATCGAGGATTGTTTATGCAGCTGAGATTTTTAGCATTTAAGATACTTACAAGAGTTTAACATGCAACATGCAGTTTGATCAGATTTCTTCTGTCACTTGGATTACTTTTTTTGTTGGAAAAATCGGAATGTTAAGATTGAGACTATGTGGACTCCATTACAAAGGAACATTTAATAACTCACTTCCTTTGCAAATGGAATTTAACTTTCTGGATTTTTTTGTTAAACTTTAAACTTGCCCTTGAAAAGGACCTTTTCACTATGGTTGGTGTGTGGTGCAACTTCCCATCTGTGGGTGAGTGATCAGAGGGAGGAGACTGCATTTAATTATTACAATTTTCTTTTGCAAACTATGCAATCATGAAAACTAGACAAATAAAAAGTTCTTAAGAACACAGATGTCAGAGAGTGTGGTCAACATATTCTTCTTTCTTTCCTCAAAAGGGTGTTCTTCCCAGGAAAACAGATGTGCTCCTTAGGCAGGCTCCTGTTGTGGAACTTAAAACAGCGTGACAGTTAATTAAAGATGCCAATTTTACCTCTGTCTGAGCACCAGTTCCAAAACCAGGGCTGTACCTGAAATCTGACTGGTAAAATACCTGCTTGCGTTTCAGTAATACTTGCCTTGATATGAGCAGTTGATGTGCTGGTTTTTCTAAGCCAAGGTGAAGAGAAAAGGCAGCTTCAAAAGTGGGAACTGAAGGGGCTCCAAAAGACCTGAACTATAAACTAAGGGAAACTTAAGAGATCTTGATTCAGACCATGTCCATCTCTCTCTAGACACCAATCAGTGACTGGATGCAAGTGCAGGAGCCCCATCAGGTGTTTGTTCACATGGATCAGACTCCCTCAGCCTAGTCACAGTCCCCACTGTCTCAGTCCCCCCTTGTGCTCCCCTCTCTTTAGGCACCACTGGCGCCTGTGTTTTAGAGTTGCTCTGTCTCTCTTCTACTGCGGGGCCCAGCACTGCAGGTACCTCTCACCTGTGCTGAGCAGAGGGAACAAGCTCCTGCCTTGATCCTGGGGAACATTCCTCGTGCAGGTTGGCAGCTGCCTGTGCTGTGCCAAGCAGCCCCCAGGCCTTACTGCAGAGCTGGTCCCTCCCTGGGAGCAGAACCTGGCAACTGTTTGTGCTGAACTTCACGAGGTTCCCAGCACCTGCTGGATCCCTGGAAGCAGCACCCCCACCCTGTGTCATCAGAAACGTGCTCAGGCTGCACCACTGTCACCCAGATCCTTTACAAAGGTGATGAATAGCACTGGACCTGGTACTGGCTCTGGTACCACTTGGGCCTGGCCCCTAACAGGACTTTGTACCACTGACCACCACGCTCAGGGCCTGCCTGCCCACAGTTTTCAATAAACTTCTCTCTCCAGCCTGCACTTCATTAGCTTGTCCCCAAGGATGACAGGAGATTAAACAAGCAGCTTTACTGAAGTCAAGCGAAGTGACATCTCCTGCCCTTCCCTCATCCATCACCTGGCTGTAGAGGTTGGTACCTCTCCCAGTGTCTGGTATGAGAAAGTCAAGGTCACAATCTGAAGCTAAAACCCTTGCTGCCACTGCTGTAAGCTGTGCTGCAGACAGGGATGTGACCACACAGTGTTCTCTGCCCCAGCTGTACTGGCAGCTGCAGCTGCTCTCAGTGCAGCAGCTCCTGCCCTGTGCTAGGCAAGGTGCTTCCATTTAAGCTAGTGGTGCAAATACTGCTCCAGGGTTAGCTCCAGCTTGCATTCCTGCTGTCAGTTCTTTGCCCAGCATTAATGTGGGATAATTCTCACCTCGCCCCATCATTTCTTCAGAAAATATTTTTCTTACCAACTTGGTTTTTGTCAAGTGTTCTCCATTCTTGTTCAACATACTGGGCCAAGTACAACTGCAAGGCTGGTGCCCACCTGCAAAAAGCAGACTTACCTGAAACATGAAGTGCAGGGATCCAAGCACACCCCCCAAGCAGGGACACAGCAATGGGATGGTTTATTTTGGTGTCTGCTACTCCCCTACAACCTATTTTGTTATGCTGCACAAAGGAAATGCATGCCACAAGCTGGGGAGAACAGTGGTGTTTTGCACGTGGTTCTATCATCAGTAAGGAGCCATGCAGAGGATGGATGCAGGCTTGACTGTCGCTCCATGTTGGCTACTTCCCCCTTCTTTACAGTGCTACTTTGGGGTGACTTGCCTTCCTCCAGAAGCAGTGAGAGGTGATGAGGATGCCAAGGTCAGGCAGCACCCAGGTTTAAGCTGCCATCCTGTGTGCTTCAGCTGGGCCACCCTGGCTTGAATCTTTGAAGGATGAAACTGAAAATGAACTAACATTCTTCCCTCAGCTTAAAATTTGTTATAAAGTTAGCAGAGAAGAAATAAAAAGTGGCCAGGTACCTGTACAGCAGCCTCCTCCATGTGTTGAGGAAGTGCCACTGTGTAAAACTGTGAAATGAATCAAAGCTGCAGCTTTAGTGAAAGGAGTTAGCTATATTCAAACTAAAGCATCACAAAATAGAATCAGTACAAAAATATACATACAGTTCTTTATTAAACAACTGTAAACACTTCACTGTAAAAATCCATAAAACTTTATAAACAAACATTTTGTAAATAGATTCTATACTACAATAAAAGAATTTTAACACAATTATTTACATGCAATACTGACAAATTTGGCACTTTCTGAAAAGAAATGTACAAAACACTTCGTTGTTTAAAAAGAAATCTGAAATTATAAAAACTCAGGGCATTACTATCATGCACTTTGCAAATACCTCACAAGCACTTATGGCACAGCTAGCAGAAAGCTCCAGGCTTTCATCAAGCTCTTTACTACAAGTTCAGATAACTTTTAATGTGCTTCCGTAAGTTTGTTGTAAAACTACCTGAACATTGTCAAGAATGAAGTCAAATGCCATATTCCAAACTGATTCCACAGATGACTGCATTAACCTGAAGGGGAAAAGGAAGAAGAGGCTGAAAATTACCATTACAGAACCAGTCCTTTTTACAATCACTTTTGGTCTTCACACTGGAAAACAAGATTCCAACAGTTCCCCATGAATGGAATTTTGATTCAGTCCTGGTAAAGCCCTCCCTCTCTACATAAACACACCAAGCCTTACTTAATGGCACAAATTCCTGGTGTGAGCAGTGTCACAGCAGCTTGTGAATGCTGCTGTCTGGCAGTGGTGTGAGCCTGTGAATTAAGTGGTGGGTGACCTTCCACCAACTGCATACTGAAGACCAGAAATGGCAAGCTTCTGAAGCCTGATCTTTACTTCCTCATCCCAAGACAGAGATGCTATTTCTCTATTTCCAACAAATGCCAAATGCAATCCACACATTTAAATAACAGAGTTTGGGGCACTACATTATTTTTTATATATTCGTTTTTAAAAATATTTATTGCTCAAACCAAAATCCACAGAGTTACGAGCTCCCCCTATGATGTGAGTTACTCTTATGATCAGCAGCTACAAGAAGCGAATGAAGGAACTGCCCAAGGAAAACGAAGCAGCTCTGCACTCTCAGCCTCCTTTCTAGATCCCTGTATTGCAGGAGAGCAGAGGCTTCCTACACTCAGAGCTTTAGAGGGTGTAACATCAGTATCACATGGGTAAGTGTGAACCCTCTGGAGAGACACACTGCCATTGGTGCAGATCCCACACACAGGGACCAGGAATGGGACATTCTGACAATTCTGAAGAGTTAGTTTTATAAAGAATTTACAGTACAGATTTCATGAAACAGTTCATTGCATTGGGTATTTTGCATTTTCTAAGGCCTAAAGATATCCCACATAATACAAAAGCCAAGTGAACTTCCTACACTTCTGTAGTATTTTTGGTGTTGATTCATTTTGTGAAACATTTTGCAGATCTAAAACAAGAAAGCTGAGCTCCACGGTTAAGCTTTAAGTTAGTAAGCAAGTCAATAAACGGATTAAAACCTCAAAAACTCACAGGAATAGGAGCACAATAACAAAGTAACAGGAATAGGTTTAAAGGCAGGGGGTGAGACAGAATCTGGATACAGTAAGAGAATGAAATCAGGTCTAAGATGCCATGAAAAATTGAACAAAAGCAGGATGAAGAAAAGGGACAATGCTGATGAAAACTATAATCTTTGTCTAGAAATTGTTGCCCAGAGAAGCTCTGGATTCCCCATCCCTGGAAGTGTTCAAGGCCAGGCTGGATAGAGCTCTGAGCAACCTGCTCTAGTGGAAGGAATCAATGCCCATGGCAGGGAGGTTGGACCTGGGTGATCTTTAGTGTCCCTTTCAACCCGAACCATTCTGTGATTCTATGAAATACTAATAAATATGACTCTTAATTTTTCACAAATTACCTATTTTACCTCCAACTCCTTCCCTCAACACCAGTTTTTAAGCTTAAAAGCACTCATCAGTGGAATGTCTAATGGGTTAATGGGCTCACTATGCAGCATCTAGTGTATAAATTCTAACAAAAATAGTCTAAAGTTCAAAAACACCAGCAATTAAGTTACCTTTTCATGTACTTAACAACCAGATCTAACTTTTCCAAGTCTTTTTCTTCTATGAGATCAGTACAATATTTCACAACCTGTAGAATGTCTTCTTCCATAGGATCTGTAATTAATTAAAAAAAAAATTTAAAACGAGATCTTTTCTTTAATCACAGAATAATGGGAATACAAGAGAAAGAAGTTCTGCAGTGTCAGCACATCAGGGGCCAACCTGACAATTTCTGTATTTCTGTATTCTCACACATCTTTCTGATATCAGAAGCTGTGCATGTAACAGAACTGTGGGGTCCTGAAATACCTGTCTTGTAGACCTCTTTTTTTTCAGTAACAACAACTGACAGCAAAGCTAGCAGTAACCAAAGGGAAAAAGAGACTGGGATTTAGAATGCAATGGCTGTTTTGAAACTCTTAGGAAAATAATAATGTAGGAAGGTCAAATTTCCCAAGGTTTTAAGGAGTTGCTATGTTGGACCTAATTCAAATCACAATTTAGCAAGAGTGTCACAGTTGCAGTTTTTTTTATCTACGGGTTCTTTCCAGCATTTATTTTGACAAAAACCCAAGCCCTGCAGTCCTTTGCCTCTAAGATGAGATCTTAATAGAAGAAAACGAATTCCTTTTCAAGAACTTTCATCTTAGTGGTTACAATATGTTGGAAAAATATAGTAAACCTCAGACACAAGTAACATCAAGGCATAGGACAATGGCCAGAGACATGGTTTGAAGAGGGAGAATGTTAATTTTCATGATGTTAAGCAAGACACAGGAGCTGGCAAAGCCACAGAGCAGCAACTGGTAGAAAGAATCAAGTTCTTCCAAGACTGCCAAGTAAGACTTCAAGAGTACTGTGAAAAATAAGCAGCAAAAGGAAGAGTGAAGGAGAAAGGAAGTACAAAAAGCCTTCTCAAAGTTTTCTTTGTGATGCATTACAATATCATCCCACTGGGACATCCCTAACCTGAGATAGTTGTGATCCACTCTTTCAACAACGTCTTCACATCGTTGAATTCCACAGCTCCAGCAAGGTTTGGGGCTTGTGGCCTGAACAAGCCTGGCTGCTGCTCCATCTGCAGAGCTGATGGGCCTGAAGAATCCGAAGTTGATGGAACTGCTTCTGCCTGTTCCAAACATAGAAGTGGATAATGCTCAGTCTGACAAATATGGGAACACCACATACATACAGAGGTAAGTGTCAATGAAGAATCCATTAAAGAAAAATAGCAACATGAACTCAGTCTAAAGAAGCAGACACAGCCTTACCAAAAGCTGTTTGTGTTAAAGTACCTGAGCAGCTGTTCCTTCTTGTTTCAAGAAGCCATCTATTAGCTTCTGTGGGCTTCCAGATGTAGCTGGCATGTTTTTTGCAGGACTACCAATAAGTTTGTTTTTCAAAGGACTCTGAATCTTTTTCACAGGACTGACTGGATTTTTTTTCCGTATTTTTTTCTTATTTTTTATATTTGTATGCTTCAGGTGTAGGCAAGGATTTTTTGACACTGAAAAACACAGGAATAGTCAGTGGTTGATACATTTAAAATTTAATACTTTTCCACTAGAAGGGGGACTCTGTATCTCCCACAAAAATCTAATCATCACTTGAGAAAACACGGCCTAGATAAAGTAACTTTAACACAGGTGCCATTCTAGATCCTGGCAAGGTTTTAAGTATTTGAAAAGCACTGTTAGACTTCCAGTGTATGCAAAGGATACTTAGCTATTCATAAGCTTTTTAATGTGAGCATTTCAGTACTTGAATATAAGCAGCTGGTGTAATCTGAATCTATTGGACAAATTGCCTCACCTCAGTCAGAGCACTGTCCCATCAGTGTTATCAGCAAAGCCAGCAGTGTAAGGCCCCCATAATGCTTTTATCACAGTTTATGAAGGAAATCACTCTCATTCCATCATTCTAACACATCTGCATTAGTCCACTGGCTATGAAATCAGGGTGTGATTATAATTACAATGCCATGTTTAACTGGCAATCAAGCCAACAACATTTACAACCTATCTTTATGACAAAGCATGTTCACAGGGAATTAGTCTTACTTTCTTTCTACTGATTACAAAAAGGGGACCTGGATGATCAGCTCAGAGTAAACCCAGCTGACTACCAAACATACAGTGAGATGCAGTGTATCTTTCTCTAGCTGCCCCAAAGCCCTGCCAAGTGCTATGGATTTCAGGGAACCACGAGAATGCTCCCTGAACAGAGTTTAGCCAACTTAAGAAGGTGCAATACTTTAAATCACAAGACACATCAAGTTTGGATTCCATTAGGCAAATATATGGATATGGGTAAGTTTAGTGCCACAGTCCCCATGAACTGAATTAATTACCCATTTGAGTAAAGCTGGGCACCTGTTTGCAAACTGAAACCACAGCTGGTTGTAACAGAACAGTCTGTCAAAAATAAATACAGAAAATTAATTGAACACAGCATCTTCAGAGAAGCTTTGGTTGTATTTTCCAGTTTGTTACTTAGGGTTGCAGAGCTGTTTGGAGAGCAAACAACTCCTATACCAGAAGACTTCTGCACAACTACATATTCTCACCTAAAGTGTTAACAGGCTGCTGCTCTAATTGCTTCTGCCTTTGATCATATGCATCTCTCAGCTCTGCTTGCAACTCAGCAGGTAGTGCAGCAAAAACCTCGGGGTCCACCTGAACAGTAACAAAAGATTAATTTGATTATTGTAGCAGTGAGCAGCACTATTTGCTTCCTTTTAAGTCACTCACATAACAAAGGTGTTTACATTTTATGCCAAGAAAAAATAAAGGAGATATAACACTATAAAACACATTGTACATTTTCTTTGTATATTTTAGTTTGTAAAAAGCAACAAAATGTACATTTAATATTACTCTTAATTATTTATTAAAATTAGTATTATGAGCATATAATGCACTAACCATCTTTACTCACCTACTGATACCCAGTACTGCTGCATTAAGAGCAGGATTTAGCCTAACCCAGAGAGCACTCCCTTCAAATTTCAAAACACAGACATTGTGACCACCTGACTTTTGTTCCTCCTCCTTTTCTTTTGATACTTCTATTTCCTGCAAGGTGCTATATAACTCAGAATATTCTTGGAAATGGTCTCAGTTCTCTAAGGACAGGAAAAGCTACGTCCAGCTATATCATATTTTGAACTAGCACAAAAGGGTTTAATTCTCTTTCTCCCACAGTTGTCCACCCCTTGCTTGACCGATAAAAGCACAGTCCCTTGCAACTGTCCCAGAAACTTGGATTCTAGACAGGAAATAATTTGATGGCGATTGCCAGACACACTCATATGGACAAAATAAAATTTCTTGTATTATCAAATATTTTTCTCATTGTGTGTCTGAAGTGGCATATCAGTGACAGACTCACCTTGTACTTGGAGTTTCCCATTATAATATGCTCTTACAGGTTAAAATTCATCAATTTAGCACAAGTTTGTTCCTTTTTCAGAACTCCATGAGTCAACACAAATTTTTCACCACACAGAATATGCACTAATTGAAGGAGGAAACAGGAACAGCTCTGACCTCAATACCATACACATAGTGCAGAACAAAGCACTCTAGTGGAATGCAGCCAATTACATCATGGGTGTAAGTTATCTTTTTAAATACAAATTTTACTTAATAAACTTTTTAAAAAAGGTAAGTGTTCTCTGGAAAAGCATTTGAGAGTCAAGGATTTGGAATGCTCTGAACTGACATTGCTTTTGTATACACCACTTAATCCATGTAGAAATAATGCAGTACGTGAACTGGATGCATTTTTGTTATTCCCCCACCACTGCTCTCTCAGAGTGTAACATGGAAAAATTAAACTAGAGGAGCCATCAGTTGAGTTCACATGAATTCTCCCATATAACTGGAGTTTCAGGTGACATTGTACAATGTCCTAAGATTGTGATACAGGTATCTGAAAGCTTTCACATTATGGAGAACCTTGGTTTTATAAAGTCATGGATGATCTCAGCATACAGCTATCAGTATTTCTGATGTGCTCTTATCAATTTCCTTAGGAGGAATCTATACCACGTGAAGACACTGTAGGGATGAGATGAAAACTCGCCACCACTAATTAACACCATTATTACAAATGTCATTCATTTCTAGGCATCTGTAATCTTTACTTTTTGCATCCTACACTTCTGCAGGATTCAGGCTACAGAGATACACAGCTATTCTAAATTTTAAGATTTAGACTTCAGCAACTGATGGAAAAGGAATGCAACCTATCTGGATTGCCTTCACAGGAGAATTTTACCTAACAAAGGAAATTTGCCACATTTCCTAATGAATAAATCACTACCAGCCAATTAGCTTTGCACCTGATCATAAAAACTCAGCTCAGACAAAAGGAATGAAGACCTGAAAAACAAATCTTATTAAGCTATAAAAGATGACAGGGCATAATTTACATCTGATGTAGATAAAGTACTCATTTTGGAGTGGTTGGCAGTATTTCTGTATCTGAAACCTATTACTACTCATTTCACTGGTTCATGGGCCATGAGGTAGATTTAAATGTTTGTGTTCAGTCATAGCATATACACTACCACAAAGACTTTAAGAGAAAAAAATGTGTCAAACTATAGAGTAAGATGGTATTTTTGAATTAAGTTCATGTTTGATTTTAACACAGAAAAAAAAAATCCTCCTGTATTAATGAACTGGGTTTAGCTTCCCTCCCCCCCCCCAGAAGCTTTTCAACCATACTATTCGAGGTATTAAACTTGAACCTAACTCAGAAAATGAAAATTGTAAATATTAGTCCTCTTTTTGCCAGTAAATAAAGCTGAATGGCTTTCAGGAGAAAATTTGGACTACAAGCATAAGGCACTCTCAAATACATAGTATGGATATCCACGACAAATAAACAGGAAGTACTCAATTCTTTTTGAACTACATCTTCAAACAAAAAGGCTGCTCTACTAAGTTGCATTTTTGGATCAAGTAAGTGGGTCACAAAAATTAGTAGATAGAGGCAGAAAAACCAGTGCAAAAAACTACTGCAAACTAGGTCCTTTTATGAAAACTTCAAAAAGTAATGCTGTTTAAAAAAATAACAATCAATTCTCAACTACCTAATTATTAGAAAGATAAAGCATAAACAAACTAAAAGGAATTTTTATAGAAAGCCATATGCAGTTACCATTTACCCTGAAAAACAGCACTGAGTGGCAAGCAACGTGTGGAGGGGTGTACTTCAGAGCACAGCCTAATTTAACACACATCTTACTTATGGATAGATGTAACTACAAAATTTAAAACAGCTGGGGCAGAGAGAACTCAGATATTATTTGCACACTAATCCATTGGAGAAACCTAACTTTGCAGTTCAGGAATAAAAACTGGCA
>VZTT01010431.1:0-11971 GCA_013400855.1 Buphagus erythrorhynchus | reverse complement strand
ATGTACTGGGATGTACTGGGACGGCCGTTGTGCCGTTCCTGGAGCTGTGCCCTCCTGCATTCCGACCCCGACCCTCCTCCCCTGGCAGGGACAGACCTGCAGGAAATCCCCCCTGTTCCCTTCCCAACTCCACCAGACCCCTCCCGTCGGGGTTTGCTCCGTTTCATTTTCCAGGAGTTTCAGGGAACATTTCAAATCCCAAGGAAATCCATTCCTTTTTAATTTGCCTGCTGGGTTTTTTTCTCCCCTGATTGACCTAAATTCAGTTTCCTCTTCACAAATTCAGTTTCCTCTTCACCCCTTGCCCCAGATTTTTATTTTCTTTGCGTGGCAAGAAGCCAAAAGAGAGAGGGAAAAAAAGGAAGTGGAAGGAAAAAAAAAAAGAACGAGGAGAGATCCCCACAAAGCTCCATTTGTTCAATTTCCTGGAGGAGCTTGATCCAAGCTCTCCTGCTTTTTATTCCCACAGAATCCAGGTGTGCTTTTCCCTGCTGGCCTAATTGGATCCATCAGGATTGTGGATGGGAGTGTGGCAGAGGAGATGGGAGGTCAGAAATGGCTTAAAAATCCAGTTGTAAAATCATGGAATATCCCAAGGTGGGAGGGATCCACAGGGACCATCAATTCCAGCTCCTGGGTTTTCGATTGGATCCATCAGGATTGTGGATGGGAGCGTGGCAGAGGAGATGGGAGGTGGGGAATGGCCTAAAAGTCCAGTTGTGAAATCTTGGAGTGTCCTGAGCTGGACAGGACCCACAGGGATCATTGATTCCAACTCCTGGTCCTGCACAGAACATCCTAAAATTTGGGTCAGCCAAGCAGCAGAGCCATGGGGATCACGGATGGGAGTATGGCAGACATGGGAGGTCAGAAACAGCTTAAAAATCCAATTGTAAAATCATGGAATATCCCAAGGAGGGAGGGATCCACAGGGATCATCAATTCCAACTCCTGGGCCTTTGGCTGGATCCATTAGGATCATGGATGGGAGTGCTGCAGGGGAGATGGGAAGTGGGGAATGGCCTAAAAGTCCAGTTGTAAAATCATGGAATATTCTGAGCTGGACAGGATCCGCAGGGATCATTGATTCCAACTCCTTCCTTGCACAGAACTCACCAAAATTTGGATCAGCAGAGCCATTGGGTCGTGGATAGGAGGTGGAAAATGGCTGAAAAATCCAATCATAAAATTGTGGAATATCCTGAGAGATAAGAGATCCACAGGGATCATCGAGTCCAACTCCTTCCCTGCACAGAACACTCCAAAAATTCCATCTGCAGGAATGGAGCCTGCAGATTCTGTAAGGGAAACCTGTCAGGGAATTTTCTGCTTTTGTGGGATGCAGGATGCAGACTGCCCACTGTACATCCTGGAATGAATCCCTCCTGGAATCCCATCACATCCCTGCTATGAATCCACCATGGCTTGGGTGGAGTCAGCCCTCTGGCACAGGAATTGCCATTCCATGTCAAAATTCCCAAAGTTTCTGAAGGATTTGAGGGGAACGGGACCACAAGAGCCCCACGGGGACCTCCTTGTCCCACACCACAGGGATTTAACTCATTTTTCTGTCCCGTGACCCAGAGCTCAACCTGTGGCTCAGCTGAGCCTGGCTTGGCTCTGTTGTCACCCCCGGGCAGGTCTGACCTTGGGGAAGCTGAACCCTGGTGGCTCTGAGAGCCTGAATTTTGGAAATGTGGAGCAGTAAAGGGGGGCTGTGCCTGGGGCAGCTCTGGGTGGAGCAAATCCTGCTGGAGAGCCAGGCTGGATCCAAGGAGAGCCAGGCTGGATCCAAGGAGAGCCAGGCTGGATCCGAGGAGAGGCAGACTGGATCCGAGAACAGCGAGGTCACATCTGCCATGGGGCAGGGTCACCTCTGAGCATCCCAGCCCAGACCTGAGACCCCAGTGTGGGCCCTGTACCCACCTGGGGCAGCTCCATCTTGGCTGGAGGCGATTCCCTCCTCCTGGAGCATCTCTGCCATTGCCTCCTGCGGGATCTCAGAGAAGCACTGCCCTCTCCCTCCATCTGTCCCTCATTTTCTGCCTTCCTCCCTCCCTTTCTCCTTCTCTCCCTCCTTCCTTCCCTCCCTTTCTCCTTCTGTCCCCTCTTCCCTCCTTCCTTCCTTTTCTCCTTCTCTTTCTCTCTCCCTCCTTCCTTCTCTTTCTCCTTCTCTGCCTTCCTTTCTCCCTCCTTCCTTTCCTCCTTCTCTTTTTCCCTCCCTCCTTCCCTCCCTTTCTCCTTCTCTCCCTCCTTCCTTCTCTTTCTCCTTCTCTGCCTTCCTTTCTCCCTCCTTCCTTTCCTCCTTCTCTTTTTCCCTCCCTCCTTCCCTCCTTTTCTTTCTCCCTCCTTCCCTCCCTTTCTCCTTCTCCCTCTCTCTCTCTCCCTTTTTATCCCCTTTTCCCTCCTTCCTTCCCTCCCTTTTTCTCCCTCCCAGCCCCCGCGGTGTCGCAGTTCCCGGCAGGGTGGGAATGCGGCTCTGGATCGATGCAGAGCCGGGAACTGCCCCAGCCCTTCCCGAGCCACCAAATCCAAGGGCAGGCGACACCCGGGAGGTGAGGGAAGGGCCGGGCTGTGAGCGCCCTGCCTGGGGCTGTCTGCGGGGCTTTTCCTGGAGTAAAGCACAGCTCATCCCGGGAATTCTCCTTTTGCCAGGCCGAGTTTCCATTTCCATCCCTTGACCTCTCAGCCGAGCGAGCTCTGCTGCTCCAGACCCCGGGCCGGGCTCCCAGCGCTGCTGGGGGAGGGAGGCTGGGCTGCGAGACCGAGCTCTTCCCGGGCTCTCCATAAATCCGGGAAAATTGGAAATCTCCTGCCAGGGCCCCTGTGCTCGGGCACATCGCGACTGGGCTGAATAAACATCTCTGTCTCCATGGAAAAGGTCACCGTGCTCAGAAAACATCTGGGGAAGCTCTGCCGTGGTTGTACACTTGGGGAGGGGGTACTCAGCTTGTTTCAAGAATTTTTAAATTGTATTTAATGGATCATTTTATTTAATGGATTATTTAATTTATTAATTTTATTTATTATTGTAAATGATTTATTAATTGTATTTATTATTCTTTATTTATTAAATTTATTTATTGCTTTTGTTTAATGGATTGTTCCTTGGAACTGCTGCCCAGGAAGGACAGGCTGTGGCTGATTCCCTGTGTGAAGGATTCAAAAAAAAGTGTGGATGTGGCAATTTTTGAGGGATTTTCCAGCCTTAATGGCCTCGATTCTTTGTGCCTCAGCTTCCCCATCCGAGGTGAGAGAAGCATCACGAACCCAAGGAGGATCTGAGAGGATCCATGGGGTCACATGGGATCACTGGAAAAGGGAAAAGATCCCTTTCCCAGTTATCCCAGTGATGGGAATTGCTCTCAGCTCACCCTGGATGGGTTTTGGGTGCAGCACCCGGCCAGGTCTGAGCTCTGGGAGCTGCAGGGAAGGGATTCCCTCAGCAGGGAGGGAAGGGAAATGTTGGGATTCCAGGATAAGGTGATGTGGGACCCCAGCTCCTGCAGCTCCTTCCCTGCTGCTCTCCAAGGGGGGTTTGGGACAGATCCCTGCTCTGGGAATGCCCCAGCCCGGCAGGGTCCAAGGGCTGCATTGTTTGGGGTAAATCCAGGGAAGATTTGCCCTCTCCAGCCCCATTCTGCTCTCCCTTGTTCCCAGGCACAGCTGGAGCTTCCCTGGTGATGCTGGCAGGGAATGTGGCAGGGAGAGGGGACAGGGATGAGTTTTCCATCCCTCTCCAGCCAGGGATGGAGAAATGCTCCAAAGGGTCCTGCTCTGTCTCTTCTGGAAGGAATCCCCAGCCCCACTCCTCACCTCCAAATCCTCCCTTCCCTTCCTCCTTTAACTGCTCTGTCAGCATTCCCAGCCCCGCTGGGGTGGCTCAGGGAAATCCTGAATTCCCAATTCTCTTTCAGGCTGCTGGGATGGCAGCAGGGAAAATTCTGAATTCCCTGTGCCCTTTCAGGCTGCTGGGGTGGCTCAGGGAAATCCTGAATTCCCAGTTCTCTTTCAGGCTGCTGGGATGGCAGCAGGGCTTTGCAGGGGAGAAAATGAGATAGGAGAAGGGAGAAAGGACAGAGCATAAATATTCTAATGGATTCAGGATGTGTGTCCAAACTGGAACAAGTTGCAGGGAAAACCCTGGCTGCTGCCCTTCCCTGACTTCCCATTTTCTTGGCTTTGTCCCACCCAGGATCAGCTGGAGGACACTGGAGGAGAGGGACTGGGCTGGAAACCAGAGAGAGGCGTAGCCTCAAAGGAGCTGGGAATTCAAACCTCCCCACAAAGAGATCTTCCTGCTTTTCCTTCTCTCTCCTGGCTCCTTGTCCTGCCCTTTCCACTCACATCCTGGGCCTGTGCCCACAGGGAATGGTTTGGGTTGCAAGGGATCCTAAATCCCCTCCAGTGCCATGGCAGGGACACCTCCCTCTGTCCCAGGTGCTCCCAGCCCCAATGTCCAGCCTGGCCTTGGGCACTGCCAGGGATCCAGGGGCAGCCACAGCTGCTCTGGGAATTCCATGCCAGCCCCTGCCTACCCTCATGGGGAGAATTTATCCCAAATATCTTCATCCTGATCCTCACGGGGGAATTTACCCCAAACATCTTCATGCTGATCCTCACAGGGAAGAATTTATCCCAAGTATCTTCATCTTAACTCTTGAACCAATCAGAAGAGCGAGCCAGGGATGTCCAGAGGAGAGGGGCTGAGGGGATTTGGGATGAGCAGCAAAACCCACGAGCCAAAAAACCCCAAAGCCCCCAGAGTTGGAAAGGGCAGCAGAGGCTCAGCCAAGCTGGACTTGGGCACTTCCAGGGATCCAGGGGCAGCCACAGCTGCTCTGGGAATTCCATCCCAGCCCCTCTTCACGGTCCTGGGGAAGGATTTATCCTAAATACCTTCATCCTAATTCTCACAGGGAAGAATTTACCCCAAACATCTTCATCCTAATCCTCACGGGGGGGAATTTATTCCGAACAAACCCACAATTAGCGCTCGGCAGATCAGCGCAGCCATTTCTACTTCAGCTCCGATTTTCCCTCCCCTCTTCCCTCCCCTCCAATTACAGAATTAGAGGCAGAGAAAGGCAGGGGTGGCCCTTGGGCTGATTGCTGCTGGAGGTGCCCGCGCGGGGGAGGGGGGTAATTAATGCTAATTAATGCCTGACGTTCCCAGCTCGCTTCATCTCCCACGTGCAGCCGGAGCATCGCCCCCTGCGTTCCCAAGCCTGGGAAAATTCACCTGTTGACAACTGAATTTTTTACATGTTTGGAACCACCTGTTTCACCCCAAAATCTGCCGGGAGCCGCGGTGAGGAGCTGCTGGAATTTCAGCCTCTGAAGGGCTCCAGGCTGCCTGAAAATGATGAATCCCAAATATCTTCACCCTAATTCTCTCAGGGGGAAATTTATCCCCAAATACCTTCACCTTAATTCTCTCAGGGGGGAATTTATCCCCAGGTATCTTCATCCTAATTCTTGAATGCTGCAATCCATCCCTGATCTGTCTCCTCTTTGTGTCTCTGCCCTCCTGAGCTGGATCCCTGTCCCTCACCCTTCCCTGCTGCCCATCCAACTCCCTGCCATCGGCTCGAGCTATCTCCAAAGGGATGCTCACCCTTTGAATCCTATTTTTTGGTGGTTTGAGATCTTCCTGGGATTATTTTGAGCAGCTACAGTGAGAAAAGCTCTGGAGAGGAGCAGGAATGAGAGGTGTGAGGTTGGTCAGGGGCTGCATCCCTGCCCTTCAGCCTTCCCTGCTGCCCATCCAACTCCCTGCCATCGGCTCAAGCTGTCTCCAAAGGGATGCTCATCCTTTAAATCCTATTTTTTGGAGGTTTGGGATCTTTCTTTCAGCGCTGCTCTGAATCCCTGAGCCCTGCAAGAGGCTGGGATTAACAGGCAGCGAAATAAAGGAGGAGGAACACCCACAAACAAAATCAAAGGCGCCACGGGGCTCTGCTGGTTTGTTTTGACAGGTCTGATGAAGTTTAATTATTCACAGCACTTCAGAGAGCAGCACGAGCAGGCTGTCACACATTTTGTGTCTGTCACACGTTCTGTGTCACACGTTTTTGTAGCAGTAATGGAGCCTCGAGAGCAGCACCTCAGTAATGGCTCTGAAATCCCAGGGAACAGCGAGGGGGAGGCTGTGGGGTTGTGAGGCAGGAACCACGTGGGATTTAGGGAATATTGGCATCCACACAGGACTGGAGAGCTTCTGTGGGTGGTTTTGGGGTGGGAGGTGGGGATGAACCTCTGAGGAACCCGGGACTCACTGGAGATGTGGGGATGAGCAGCCCTTGTGTGGTTAGGCCTGACTTTAAAGAGCCCAGCATCTTTAGGATTTGGTTTAGGGAGCCCCCAGCTCTTTCCTTGAGCAGCTCCAGTGGTAAACCCGGCTGGCTTGAAGTTGAAATATTCCATTCCTTGGAGCTGGGGCTCTTGGACACCTTTGCAGCCCTGATTCAAGAGAGATCTTGGTATGTAAGAAAAACCCCTCACATATGGAATATTTATACAAATGCTGGTTTTGAGGTCGTTTTGGGAATAGAGTTGGTGAAAGCACCTGGAATTCTCAGTTTAAGCACAGGACATCACTCCCTGCTGGGCTCAGATAAAATCCCAGCTCAGCACGAGCTGCCCTTGGCTTTGCACGGAGCAGTTGAGGTGTCCTTGCAGGAACAGCTCTGCTTTACCCCATAAACAAACTGCAATCCTGCCCAAAGGCAAATTCCCACTGCTGCCATTCCCTCAGGGAATGAAGCATCCCCTGCCAGCCTTTTCCAGCCTTTGGCTCAGGCAGGAGCAGCCACTGCTAGCCAGGAAAAGCTTCACAGGGGAGTTTGCTCCTGTTTAACGGGGCCTCATTGAGATCTCTGGGATCTCCAAGGGTTTCTCCAGCCCTAAAAACACCGGGAGAGCTTCAGGTCACCCTGAGAGGAATTTTGGGTGCTCAGATCCATGGATCCTGCATGGCATGGATGGGGGAAGAGGGCACAGTGAGGAATTTGGGAATCTCTGTTTCCTCTACAGGGAAGAGGCAGCAAAATGAAACATTCCTTGTCTGGAGGCAGCTTTGGGATGAATAAATCCAGCAGCTCTCCTGCCAGGCTAAATTCTCTTCCAGGTACCCACTGGTGATGGATTTTAGGGGCTGTTTCCAGCCATCCTCTGGCTCCTGCCCAAAAAAACACACTGGCCTCTCTTTCCTGATGGGAAAGAGGCACAGGCAGGTCCTGGAAGTGTGGGAGGGGATGTGGGGGAAGGGATGTAGGGAAGGGGATGTGTGGATGTGGAACAGGATGTGGGGAAGGGGATGTGAGGAAGGAGATGTTGGGGAGGGGAAGGAAATGTGTTCCCAACATCCTGCAGTGACCCTGGATGTGCTGCCAGGTTGGTTTTCCCTGCAGGCTGAACTCACATGGAGGGACAGCCATGTTTTTCCTCCGTATTTTCAGCCCAAATTTGTGCTGGGCTGCAACAAAAATCCTCCATGGTTTTCCAGCCTGGTTTATCCCTGTGGGGAGCAGCTCCTGGTGCAGTGATCCCACAAATCTCCAGTTCTCTGCTCATTGGGAACCTTTCCTGGCAGAACACGGAATTTTTTTCCAAGTGGCTGGTGGGGCTGGAAAAATCCTCCTTGGACAAATCCTCTTGCCCCAGTGAGCTCCAAACTCCCCCCAGATCTGTTTCCTCAGGGTCATCGACGTTTCATTAACCCTTTTATGCTGCTGGGTGCGGGATTTTTGGGGCAGGAGCTTGGCAGAGGAATTCCTGAGCTTTGTTGAAGCTTTAAGAAGCTTTGAGCTGCCCGGATGAGCAGCCTGGAGCAGGAGGAGCAGCCAGGGATGGGCGCTGCCAGCAGGGCTTGGGCACCACCAGCCAGCACTTGACCTTTTCCTGCTCTTCCACCCCTCTGGGGACAAAACCGGCTGGAGACAGAGCTGGGACCTCAGGGAAAACGGAAACCTTGGCAGCTGTGGTGGCTCTGGGAGAGCTGCAGGGCTGGGATGTTGGGATTTCACCTCCTCTGCCTTTCCTTGTCAATAATTCCTTGTCCTGGGTGGGTTTTGCTCCAGGAAGGGGATGTTGGGACGTTGGCAGGGGACTTTGTGACCCTTTTCTCTGCAAAGTGAGCATTGAAAGGAGCTGGGGTTGGGGCTGGGAGCTGAACAAGGGGCTGTTGTTCCCAGGCCATTCCCAGCACAAGAACAAAGTTCAAACAAACAACAGGAGACTGTTCCTGGTGCTTTCCCACTGGAACTCCTCGGCCCGGGATGGTGCAGGGCTGGAAATCTCTAAGAGTTCCAAACCAACCCCAAAAGGTGCTGGGGAAAACCTCGAGAGCTCAAGCATGGAAGCACCACTGCTGCCCTAAAACATCTCCCAGCTGCTTGGGGTTGGAATTTCAGTCGGAGAATCCTGGAATGGTTTGGGTTGGAAGGGACCTTAAAGCTGGGGTCCTGCTCCATCATTCCAGGGGTTCCATCATTCCAGGGCTTCCTGCTCCATCATTCCAGGGCTTCCTGCTCCATCATTCCAGGAGTTCCTGCTCCATCATTCCAGGGCTTCCTGCTCCATCATTCCAGGAGCTCCTGCTCCATCATTCCAGGGCTTCCTGCTCCATCATTCCAGGAGCTCCTGCTCCATCATTCCAGGGCTTCCTGCTCCATCATTCCAGGAGCTCCTGCTCCATCATTCCAGGGCTTCCTGCTCCATCATTCCAGGAGCTCCTGCTCCATCATTCCAGGGCTTCCTGCTCCATCATTCCAGGAGCTCCTGCTCCATCATTCCAGGGCTTCCTGCTCCATCATTCCAGGAGCTCCTGCTCCATCATTCCAGGGCTTCCTGCTCCATCATTCCAGGAGCTCCTGCTCCATCATTCCAGGGCTTCCTGCTCCATCATTCCAGGAGCTCCTGCTCCATCATTCCAGGGCTTCCTGCTCCATCATTCCAGGAGCTCCTGCTCCATCATTCCAGGGCTTCCTGCTCCATCATTCCAGGAGCTCCTGCTCCATCATTCCAGGGCTTCCTGCTCCATCATTCCAGGAGCTCCTGCTCCATCATTCCAGGGCTTCCTGCTCCATCAACCCAAAGGGATTCTGATGGGTTCATATGCTGCCATCCCAGAGATCCTGCTGGGGTCCTGCTGGGGTCCTGCTGGGTTCCTGCTCCACTTTCCCAAGGGGCTTCTGCTCCTTCATCCCAAGGGGATTCCTGTTCCATCATCCCAGGGATTCCTGTTCCATCATATCAGGGGTTCCTGCTCCTTCATCCCAAGAGGATTCTTCTGTGCTCCTGCTCCATCATTCCAGGGGTTCCTGCCCCACTATCCCAAGGGATTCTGAAGGGTTCCTGCACTGTCATCCCAGAGATCCTGCTGGGCCCCTGCTCCATCATACCAGGCATTCCTGTTCTATCATCCCAAAGGAATTCTGCTGGGGTCCTGCTCCATCTTCCATGAGGATCCTGTTCCATCATTCCAGGGGTTTCTGGTCCATCATCCCAGGGTTCCCAAAAAGCTCCTTTTTCTGGGTATTTTTTGGAGTTCAAGCACAGAGTGGAATCTCTGCTCCGTTCTGTGGGATGGCTCCCCGAAAATCTCATTTTCTGTTTGTTTATTGAATTAAAGGAGGTTGGAATGCTCTCCTGGCCCTCCTGCCATTCCTGCAGGATAATGGGAACACATTTGGAGCAGTGATTTATCTGAGCAGAAAACCTTAATATGCTGGGATGTGGCACTTGGAGTCCAGGAGTGTCCTGTCCATTAAGCTGGAACTCAATTAGCCAAGAAAATGGAGCCTAATGAGGATCTGGGCCTGCAAGGAACACTGGCAGAAAATCATCCCTATTCCCAGGACCTCTGGGCTCTGTCCTATTTTTCCAGGATCAAGGAGGATCTGTTGTGATACAGGAAGGGGGGGGATGGTTTGAAACCCAAGGAGGTTTGGTTCAAACTGGGTGCAAGGAGAGATTTTTAATGCTTTGGGTGTAAAACACTGGCACAGGTTCCCAGAGGAGCTGGGAGCTTCCCAGGATCCCACTGAGCCCTGCCCTGTGGCAGTGGAAGCCATTCTGTGTCCTGTCCCTCCATGCCCTGTCCCAAACCCCTCTCCAGCTCTCCTGGAGCCCCTTCAGGTAAAAACCCCAATTCTGGGGCATCAGTGGGGACAGACCCCAGCTCCATACACAGCCTGTCCTGCTGGAACCATTCCCAAATCCCTCCAGCCCAGGCTTTTGTTTGTTATTTTTCCCTGCTTTTCCCTCTCCAGATCCTGCTTAACCCCTCAGTTAATCCATCTTTTTTTTCACCTCTATTTTGATGCTTCTGGCAGCTCCACGGTGCTCCTGTGGCTCAGTTGTCAAAAAACTCTTCCCAATAAATTCTATTTGAGTTCCAGAGGACTCCATTTCTTGCACCCAATTTGCTGCCTCCTGTCAGAGCTCCTGCAAGGTTCCATTAAATTTGAAATGGAAAACGATTTGGAGAACAATGACAGTTTGTGCCTTTGAAAAGAGAGAGGTTTGGCTGTAAAGGTATTGTTCCCAGGGAATAAAGAGAATTCAGGAATGGTTTGGGTTGAGAGGGATCCTAAATCCCATCCAGTGCCACCCCCAGGGACACCTCCCACTGTCCCAGGTGCTCCCAGCCCCAATGTCCAGCCTGGCCTTGGACATTCCAGGGATCCAGGGGCAGCCCCAGCTGCTCTGGGAATTCCATGCCAGCCCCTGCCCACCCTGCCAGGGAACAATTCCTTCCCAAGATCCCATCTAATCCAAACCTCTTCTCCTATCCTTGCATTCCCTTGTATTTGAAATAAATCTGGGACTGGTTTTGGAAGGAGAAAGTTTCAGTGAGGAGCTCTCAGAGCTCTCCTCCTTCTGTATCCTTGCCCAGGAGCTGGAGCAGGGATAAAGAGCCTGGAATTGGGAGCTGGGACCTCCCCACCCTCCCCCAGCAGTGAAAAGTGTCAGAAAAGGGAATAATTCCAACTTCTCCTGCTGATTTCCACTTTGGATCCATCACAAACCTCCCCAGGAGTGTGGGTGGGACCTGGTCACCCCCGGGCTCTGGGAATCTGTAGCTCTTACTGCTGGATTTAGGAATTGTTTGTGGCAGGAAACCTTCCATCCTCTCATCCCACACCCCTGGCAGAGGGGAGATCCTCCCAGAGGAGTTCTCCCCATGGATATTCCCTTTTTTTCCCCTCAGAAACACTGCTTGTTTCCAGCAATCACCCCCCATGCTGGCATTTTGCAAATCAGGGCCCACAAAACATCCCCGGCGTTTTTGTGGGTTGTGTTCCCTCATCCCTGCTTTTCCTGCCACCACAACTCTTCTTTTTGGGACAATTGTATCCCATTCCTGCCTCCCAGGGAGGGCATCCTTGCCTTTAATTTCCAGGGCATCCCACTGGAAACGTCTCTGCTGCAGGGACACAAAGAGACCAACTCTGCAAAGTGGCTGAAAGAGCTCTTTGTTCTCCCTCTGGCTGGGGCTGCTGCGCCATTTCCAGCCCACTTCAAGTCTCCCTTTTATTTTGTTTTCTTTTTTTCCCTTGGACTTCAGTCATGTCAGCCATTCCCAGCTCCTTGCAGGAACTCTTCAAAGTTTTCAGGTTGATTTTCACCCAGCAGCCCTACAGTGAGCTCCGGCCTATTGGAGTCTGAAAAACAGAGTTCCTCAGAGAGAGATCAAAATGCAGGGTTTCAATTAAAGCCTTTAGAGAAATTAAAGTATATTAAGCCACTCATACATGAAATAGAGGTGTAAGTTTAAGTTTTAGATAAGTAAGTAAGCAAGTTTAAGTAAGTAAGAATATGTTTTTAAGTGCATTAAAAAGTAAAAGCCCTAGACATCAGTGTAGAAAACAAATCTTAAAAACAAGCTTCAGTNAAAAACAAGCTTCAGTGAGAGCTCAAAAACATAGTCCTAGGTATCAGTCTAGAAAACAAGTCTCAAAAACAA
>VZTT01010430.1:0-16327 GCA_013400855.1 Buphagus erythrorhynchus | reverse complement strand
AAGAAGAAGTTGGGGGTTTTTTTGAAAGCAATTAGTGCCTTTTTGTAGGGCTTGGATAACTTAGGCCTGGCTCTAGTGAGTCAGACACAAATAGTCCTTAATCCCTCCTCTGAAAACACAAGGCATGAAGGGGGTTATTCCCTGCACCCATTTCAGAGCATTTAACTCAGAACTGCCTCTCTGGGTGTTCTGCCTGCCTCTCTCCCAGTGCCCAGCCAGCCTGGGATCCCAGCATCCCTCTCCCAGTAACCCTTTAGAGAGCTCACTGGGCACTGTGATGTCTCCTGCATCCCTAAGGAACTCACTGGGCTGGCAGGCAATGCAGGATGCCTGGAGCAAAATGCTCCCCAACCCTTCTGACCCTCCTCCCCACACTAGCAGCCCTATTCTCCCATCTTTTTGTCCATCCTAAGTGTCAGTCCCTGCCTGCTCCCTCCCTCCTGGAGGAGTTTTCTCCTTCCCCGCTCTCCCCAGGTTATCTGCTGAATTCCACACACGCCTGCACAGACGGGATCAATCCGAGGCTGCCTCGCCTTCAGCTTATCTCTGCTCCAAATGATTGATTTTCCCTCTTTAAGGGTAATTTGCTGGTGAATTCCATGTATTGCAAAAACCCCTGTGAAATCTAATTCAGCCCGACTGGCAGCTGGCACTTTTGGGAGAGAATGCTCGTGTGCCGTCAATTCCCCTTTACAGTTTCTTGCCATGTAGATCATATTTATAGTGCTTGTGCCTGTCATATGCATATATATATGCTGTGGATGAATCATATATTGCCACCTGCACACACTGCATGGGCACACAGGATATCCTGGTGGGGGTCTCTGGTGGAACAAAGAGAGCGCATTCCCACGGCCCAGATCTCCCTTATTTTAAATTCCCCATTTGCCTCCCTGGATATGCTTATTTTAGAGAATTGTTTCCAAATGATTTTAAAATGTCAGGCCTTGATAGTGGTGCTTCAGACAGCTTCTGCCCTTTTCTTCCTCTTCACTCAACTGTGTCGAGGAAAATCAAGTGGAAGCTGCGATGGGAGAGCTGGTCTCCCTGGCATGCCCTGGCACAGCTCCATGGATCTCAGAGCCACAGGAAATGGGGGATGCCCCAAAGGATGCCCTGCTCCTTTTCCTTGCCTTCTCCCTGTGATACTGCATGGAACCACCAGGCACAGAACACCAGCATACCCACAAAGGACATCCATGTCCCCCAAATCAGCAGATGAGCCCTCTGAATTAACACCAACCTGTTCCACAGCTCAGGGCTCCTGTTCTCAACCTGGAAACAAACCCTGCTGTAAAAGCAGATAAGTCAATGCTTTCATCTTCTGCCTCACACACAGGATTAATTCCCCCCTGCTGAACCACCACAATGTGAATGAGAGGAGAACCCAACCACAGCCTGGAGGTGTCCAGTTGAGTACAGGCTCAGTCTAAACACGGGGAAACCTCAATGGGTTTTCATAAACAGCTCCTGAATGCCTTGGGAAAGCTGTTCAAGGGTCTGCTCTCTGTCTGGCAAGGAGAGAAACTCAGCTGCATGGCAATTAATGCTTTTTCCTTGGCTCACAGAACCCTGGAATGGTTTGGGTTGGAAGGGATGGTAAAGCTCAGCTCATTCCAACCCCACACACTGGACTACAACACCTTCCACGAGACAGGCTGCTCAAGAAGGCCAGACCTAAAGCCCTGTGTACTGATTTCTCTGTCAGTAAGTCCTGGAGAATGCAGAAAAGAAAACCAGCACAGAGGCTGAACAGCTCTTGGCTGCACCCCAAATCCATGTGTGGGGCCACCTGGGCTCAACACGGTAGCCTCCCTCTTGAGGAGCTCCCCATCCCACCTTGCAGCCCCAGCCTGCTGGATGGCCACATCTGGGGGGTGAAAGCTGGGATTTTGCAGGGGCTGGATCCCAAGGAAAGGCTTCTCCTTGGAGACACTCTCCTGGGAGCCTTGTCTGAGAGGTTAATGCCAGCCAAGCTGCAGAACAGCACTTAGAGCACAGAGGGAAATCCAAGCACAGGCTTTCAAGTGTGGTCTTGTGTGCCTGGGAAAAGCAGTTTGAAGTGCTCTGCTGAATTGTTTAATCTGACTCCTTCCAAAAGCCCTCATTTCAGTTTGTGCAAAACACACCAGAAGAAAGAAAGGCCGAAAACCCCACGGTTAAAAAAGGGTTTTGTGTGGGCCTGGTTTTGAAAAGCCTTGTTTAACAGCCTTGGCAGCCCACACTGTGTGTGTTAAAGGCCAGACCCATGTGACAGCCCAGCTCTACAAAGGCACAAAGATGGGGGGCTCCCCAAAACCACCCAGACCCCAGGACCCCTGCAAGGGGAAAAGTCCAGGTGTGGGCTGCTCCCTCCCAGCAGGACCTCAACAAGCTGGAGGGCTAAAGGAGCAGTGCCTGGATTTTCCAGAGGGGCCAGAACCAGGCTGGGTGGCCTGGCTCAGGAAATCAACCAATAAACCAAAGTGACTCTCCCAGGACTTCGTGACATAAGTTGGGAGGCAGGAGACAAACTCGAGCAAAGTGATCTTCCCAAAGACTCCAGTTTTGATTTCCCGTGTCTCAACCCATCTGCTCTCATTTATTTCTCTCTCTCTCTCTGCTTTCCCTGGAGATGTGCATGATTCTCTTCTTGTTTCCCTCTGCCCCTTACACAAATGAGTTGTGTCATCCCCAGCATGAAGCCAGTGCTGCCAGAACAGCTCCTGTCAGCCACGTCCTCAGTCCCATCCCTGCCTGAAGACCTCAGTCCTTGCCAGCACACCCCAGCATCCAGGGAGAGACAAGAGAGCCCAGTGCTACCTCAGCTACCCCAAATCCAGATGGTTTGGAAAACCCTCACAGCTCTCATGTGGAGAGAGCATCCCAATTATCGCTGGCAGGCAACTATCTAACCTTTCTGTAGTTTTTTCACTCAAAGTTGGTGGGTCTTCAGAGCTCTGCAAACACTTTTCTGGGAAGCAGTGCTGGCTGCAGGTGCAGTTCCACCTCTATCTCACACATATCTTTTTCACAAGCTGGGCATTCTTCTCCCTTTTTTTTTTTCTTCCCCCAAAGTGTTACCTTGACAGTTAACCCAGCTGCAAGCATCCGTGAGAGGAAATAGGGAAGATCCATCACAGGATAATGCAGAAAAAAAAGGCAAGCAATTGTTTATAACTTTTATCCCTCCAGATATTCCAAGTATCAGCTCTCCTCTGCTTCTTATCAGTGAAAATAATGCCATGGTCAAAGAAATCCGTGCTAATATAATGGTCTCTGAAGATGTGTACAGTAAAACTCCTTCAGACTCCCTTAGCACAAGAGATCCTCTCTCAGCAGTTTTGAAAAACTCAGCCAATTCTTTTGGGGAAATCTCAGGAAGTTAAAGAAATACATCAAAAGAACAGCGTCTATTTTTTGCTGGTGCGATGGGGAAGGCAAGGCTATTTTTTATTCTCCCATTTTAAAATTAGCAAGGCTGAAAAGTGAATTCTTGAATGGGAGTCACTCCAGTAAAATGAGCTTTTAAGCAGAAATAATGACAGATCCTTCATCCTGGTGGCACAAACAGAAGTGTTACAATGCCCTTCAAGAATGGATCTGCTGACATCTCTCAGCAAGCACGACAGCAGCTCTATTCAGAAACTATCCTAAGCATCTGTCATATCCATATCTTCTTTATTAGCAATTGACATTTTCAAGAAAAAACAGTCTCTTTATCTGGTTAATAGCTCATCTGCACCTCTTCAGGCTGAACTCATAACTCCTGGATGGTGACACCTTGTCACCAATAGGTTATTAGTTCTGTGTCATAATCACTTCAGATGAAAAAAAATGGGATTTCTGGGTGGCTTGACGAGACGGGGTGAACTCCACCCAGGGCTGGGGAATAGCAAATCCATCTTCTCAGCCAGAAAAGGCAACTTCAAAGATGCACATTTTAACTGACCCACCAGGATTTTGGGGGCTGGGGGGGGGGATGTTTTGTTTCCCATTACCTGAAGAAGCAGGAAAACATCCTGATGATGTTTTGCCACGATGCTGGATGGAGCTCTGAGCCACCTGGTCTAGTGGAAGCTGTCCCTGCCTGTGGCAGGGGGGTTGGAATGAGATGATCTTTCAGGTCCCTTCCAACCCAGCCCATTCTATGGTGCCATTTATTCTGAGACACCCTCTCCCCTCATCTCCTGCTCAGCCTGAAGAGGAACGGGAGCAGCAGGAGCCTGCAGGCAGAGCCTTTCCCAGCGATTTTGGACAGCTCACCATGAGGTGTCAGCACTAGTTTGGAGCAGACACCCGGCAGCGTGGCGGGGCTGGGGGGGGACCAGCACTCAGGAGCTGCCAGACGTGAACTGCACAAGTCAAATAATCAGAGTAATTGAAGGCTGGGAGCCCAAGGCTGGAAAAATCCAGGCTGCAATCCCAAACACGGCACGGATCGGCGCGTGACAAATAGGAGCTCCACTGACACCCTGGAGGAACGTGTCCAGTTCCAGTGCTCCTGGCTTGTTTGCAGTGATGAACTGGTGGCCCAGTCCTCCCCACTCCGAGGGGCATCTCCTGCCTCCTCCCTCCCAGGACTGAGAGCTTGGGGCTTCTGTCTTCTCCATCCCTGGCAGGTCCCCCCTGGGAGCCCAGAAGGAAAACTCCTCCTTTGCTAACCCAGACTGGCAAAGCACTGCCTGACGAGAGCCCTCAAAAGCAGGCAGGGATCATCCTCCCAGACCTATTTTCCTATTTCCTAAAATCCTATTTTCTGGCTTTCAGGGGCTGTTCAATCCTGACTGCATTAGTGCCTGCACTGGGGAGGGAAACAGGACTTGGGGCACGCAGCAAACAGAGCAATGGCAGCAGAAAAGCTGAAAAAGTGGATGTTGGGACAGAACCCAACGTGCACTTCATCACAGGTACCTCAGTGACTTCTCCCCTGCCCACCCCAAAACCAAACCACCCCGTGAAGGAGGGAGAGGATACCTCACCTCATCCTTGTCCTGCACCTGGATGAAGAGGGGAAGGGCAAAGCCCACCTGGGCCAGCTCGGGGATGGCCACGCTGTACTCGGAGCTGTTGAACTCGGGGGCGTTGTCGTTGATGTCGATGACCAGGATGTTGAAGGTGGTGGTGACACTGGCATTGGAGGGGCTGCGGTCATCGTTCAGCTCTGTCCCCTGCAAGGGGACAGAACAGGGCAGAGAGGAAAAACATTCTTTATTCTCCAGAAAGAATGCATCTAAAGAAAGCGTGCATGGCGTGGTGAGAGTCTCTTGCAGCGTTCTCTTCCTCCTCTTTGCCACGGAGGGATGCCCAATTGGCTCTGCCATTGTTCCATCAACACATAGAGGTGTTGGCCCAGCTCTCACATCACTTGTGCTTTGATCCCAAAACACTTTCAAAAACCTTCCCAGGGGAAGGTTTAACATTTCCCTTAGGATGGCTGTGGCCAAGTTCTGCCTTGCCTCTGTCATGCAGCAGGTTGGCAGGATCCGGAGTCACACAAGAGCAAGTAGGAGATTTCCCTGCCACAAGCATTTAAACAACAACAAAAAAACCCCCTTGTGAGATGTAGGGGACAGTCCACAAAACAAGGGGCAAAGAACACTCCTGCTGTCTCCTCTGCCATCCCTGATGTGGGACTGGGAGCTGACAGTGAACCACACAGTTTGCTGAAAAACATAGGGATGGAAAACTAGAGCACCAGAGGAAAAGAAGACTTAGATCTTAAAATAGGTTTGGCAACATGTGCCTAAATACAGAGCTGAGTCATGAATCCACATCACACCTCTGTCTCAAGAAGGACTTTAATTCTGCCTTGCCAAAAAGAGAGAGTGCAGATTTTAATGCCAGAGAAGCAAGGCTCATGAGACAGCCCTTTCAAACCGAGTCCCTCCTCTTGTCCTTTGGATAATCTTGCTTTGCTGTGGGCATGGAAAAGCAATGCTATCACGACCCACACGGCTCATTGCTATTCACTGCTTCTGCACACAACAGCAGAACAGGCTGATCCCAGCGAGGAGCAGCCCAGCTGTATTTTCACTGTGTGCTCCAGGATGAGAGCAGCAGGGAACATTTTGGGTCCTGGGGATGCGGGACGCGCAGAGCTGGCATTTGCGGGAGGATGCGAAGTTTGTGGGGAGAGGACATGGAAATCTATAACATCCACAGAATATTGGTTGGAGCTCCATTGTCATGCAGGGAGGGAAAACAGGCAAGTTTTCAGGCTCACAAACCTTTCCAAGATTTAACAGATATTTTTGTCCCTATTAAAACCAGACAACCCTCTCTCTCTTGATTTTTGAAACTACAAAAGCCTGAACGAAGAGATACCAGGGATGGGTGAGGATCTCTTCCTCACACACAACCAAGGCCCACAGTATGAACTGTGTCTGGGACCTAGAGGGGTGGTCCCTTGTCCCTCTGCCCCCCTCCAAGGAAGCATCACACTTGCCAGAACAAGGAGGCAATGTGCTGGCTGCCTCCCTCCCTCCCAATCAATGACCCTTCCTACTCTGCTGATTTTTCCCCACCCTGGCCCAGCAGAATCTATACTTCTAAATGTGTTTCCAACCAGCTGCCCAGCTTGATATTGATTTTAATTACAGGGCTGTGAGCAGAGCCAGGGAGCCACTCTCAGGTGGGGCTGGTGGGGCTGGAAAGCCACGCTCCAGTGCCTTTTCTTGACAAGGCAACTTCCAGCATCACTCCCTCCCCGGGCTGGGTAGGCATGGATGATGCCCTGTTACACCACTGCCTGCTGACAAGACAAAATGTCGTGTTTATCCAGGGTTTTGGTGGAGAGAAAGAGGGAAAGCAGGCACAATTCAGGTGCCCGAGTATGGCTGGTGTTATATGCAATCCTGGGGTATCTGCAAGCTGCCAGCAGACACAGCCACAGAGGGGACAGCAAAAATACCCTCAGATTGAGTGAATCATGTTTTGGGCCACCAGACAAAGAGGGCTGTGTTTAACATCTCACTTGGTCAGCACATCGTGGCTCTGGATGCCCAAGAGAACAACATAAGCCAGGTTTGCAGTGCTGCCTGGAAGGGGGTGTCCCCAGGCAGGATGTGCTCCCCATGCTGCTCTGTCAGTGTGCTCCCCAGTGGAGCAGGTCTCACCTTCACTGTGAGGATGAATCCAGCGCTGTAGAAGGGATTTTCCCGGTCCAGGGGCCCGTTCAGGGTCAAGGCTCCACTGATGTAGTCCAGTGCAAAGATGCTGTTGGTGTTACCTGAGAAAAAAATAATAGGAATGTGAGCACAAGCAGCTGGCATAGCTGATCCCAAAAAGTGCTGGAGGCAACAGGGAGGGGAGCAAGAGGACACAAGCTCCAAGCAGCAGGCTCTAGGAACCTGGCACACTGTTCCAGTGTGCTTTAAAATGTCATGGCTGTAACACTCCTCTCCTCCTCTCACCTGCCCTGGCTTAGGGTTCAAAATGGGGCTCTCCTTCCACAGCCAAAAGTTGCCAATTCTGGAAGCAGCTGAAGAATTTCTAAGGGTTTTAGTTATTAAAATCTGCAACAGCAAAGCTGAAAGCAGGACCAAATCCAGCTGCTCCCCTCCGAGTGACCACCTGCACTTGCAGGGTACCATGTTCCTGGGCATGGCCCCTCTCCTAAAATACAGGAGCTAAGGGACTTCAGTCCAGGATAATCACAGGGAGGCACTGATGGATCGAGCTCAGGAGGAATTCTACACAGAACAGGAGGTGGTTTAGCTGTGGGGCCTCTTGCCAGAGGGTGCTGAGGGGGATACAAGTCCACATGTATCCAAGGAGAGGCTGTAGAGATTAAAGAAAGCAAAAAATTCTATCAAGTAACAGAGAAGCCTCACACAGTCCAGGAATTTCTTAGCTGGATGTATTTGAAGCCAGTGAAAGTGTCAGCAGAATAGTGTAGGCACTTGCCCTGCTTTTATGCTCTAGCCATATGTGTTGACCCTGTACAGCTGCCTGGTTTTCCCCTACTGGAGTCAAATTTGGCCCCTGTGCCTGTCCCTGCACACAAGTAACCAGCCAGAGAGCTGGGCTGCCTCCACAGACCATCCCATCCCATCCCATCCCATCCCATCCCATCCCATCCCTGCATCCCCCTGTTCTCNCATCCCTGCCCTCTGGCAGTGGGAGCCATTCTCTGTGTCCCATCCCATCCCATCCCATCCCACCCCATCCCCAGCTTGAATCCCCTGCTGGAATCAGACACCCAGAGAGGATTAACACAACATGCTCGGGTGTCATGGCCAGCAGATACTAAAAGGACAATGTCCTGCTCGGGAATGTGCTTGTGAGAGCTCCAGGTGCTCTCCCTGGGAGCCAGACAAAAGCAAGCAGTTGGTGTGTGGAGCCTGGGACACCTGACACCAGCCTGACACAAAAGCAGAGCTTTTCCAGGCTGCTGAATTAGTGATGACCAAGGAGGTTATAGCCAGGCATATGGTCACCCACACAGCCTCCCTCAGCATCTCAAGGCAAGCAGAATCCCCAGATGCAGACAGGAGCCTGGAAACCCTGCAGGTACATTCCAGTCATCCCAGTCGAAAGGAAGTAAAAAATAAATCCTGTCTCCTCAATACATCTCAGCAGGAACAAAACACACACAGCATTTGTCATTTCCCTGGGAGGGAGCTGTGAGACAGATCTGCTGCCACGGGAAGTTGTTCCCCATCACTCAGCATCCACCTTGTTCCCTTCCAACCTCTGCTTGGTCTCAGCTGCACCTTTCAAAGCCTCCAGGTCTGGCCATCCCCTCCTTCCCACCCCAGGAGCCACCTGGCTTCTCCTCTCTCTCTCTCACAGCCCCAAGTGCCTTGACACCTTCATCCCCATTACTGAGCCATTCTCTCTTCTTCCTGGGCCAAATTCCTCCTATTCCTGTCCTTGCTCCTCTCTCCTCTCCGTCTGAAATGCCCCACTGACTGCTCACCAGTTTAATGAGCTGATGCCAGGCCACTTAAAATATTAACAACAGCCTTGAGGGTTTTTTTCCCCCCTAATCTTTTGCTGCTGTACATGAAGATCTCCAGCCTCCTCCCTCGGACAATTCCCCTCTTTCCACCCTGAGTTCCCATGTTTGCACTGTAATTTATGGCTGGCTCCTTAGGAAGCTTCTCCTGACCCCAGCTTTGAAGGACACCCCTCGAGATGGATTGGGCTGTGCTGCCAGGCATTTAAAGGCTCCAGGACACCAGCTTGCCATGCTAGAGTTTATGCCTCGAGGTCACCTCCCCCTAATACAATATACTAATACACTAATACAAAGTGTGATAAAACACAAGAACAATGGAATTTAGTGGAATTAGGTCAATGGGGCAGGAATTTGACTGAACACAGCGCTGTGTTCCATGTCCTGAAGATGGTGATGCATTTTATATTTGACCACAGTCTCTTTTTGAAGGATGGGCAACTAAATTGGAGACCCAAAGGCCTCCCAGGCTGTACATCAGAGGTTTTTCTCTAGCTCAGCTTTCCCAACACCATCAGATACTCATCCCATGCCCACTGGGGCTTCCTTCCTGCTAGCAGAGAATTCCTGGCTTTACAAATCTGCAAATTTAGGGAAAGAGGTGTCTCCAATACCTCTCCAACCACCAATTCCTCACTGCTATGACCAGTGATCCCTGCTGAAGCACCCACACTGCTGAACAATGCCCATTTCCTGGAGACATTTGCCTTGCTAGATCTACCTTCACGTGCCTTCACTTTCCTGAGAACAAGGGAAAAAAAATAAGGTGGGGAGAAATTAGCCAATTTTGTCTTTCCTCTCTCTGGAGAGACCAGAGGTACATGCAGGGATGTGGCAGAAATTAAAGGATGGGAAAGGAAAGGCTGAGCAGCAAAATGAGGGGTAGAGAGAAAGAAAACGAGGCAGAAAATGTTTTGAATATCAAAAAGACACAGGGAAAGGGGAGAATGACAACAAGAAAAAACAAGAAAAACAAGAAAAAAAAACAAGAAACAACAAGAAAAAGAAATGAGAACTTTGGGACAGCAGTATGAATCCACTTCTGGCAGACTTGTTGCTCCCACCTGGCAAGGAGCAGGACCTACAAACCCAGCTTTTTGTTGTGACATGGGTCAAGAAGGAGGAGAAGTTTCCCAGCCATCTGTCCATGTGCAGGTACAGGGAGAGCAGCAGCCAGACAGGGCCTGGGGAGGCAGGCAGGGCTGGGAGCACTGGGATGGATCACAGGAGCCCATTCAGAGTGTTTTTCCAAGCTCATTGAGGAACGGATGGTGGCATAGGCATCATTTTGGAGAAACACTGCTATAACGAGGGGTTTTATAGATGAGAGCCATAATGTTTAATTGCCCTCAGCCAAGCTCTCAATTTTAAAAGGCTATTTAAAGTACTGGCTCAAACCCAGAGAAAGGGGGGGGGAGAAAAAGGGAAAAAAAAAAGGGGGGAAAAAACCCAACATCAATATCTCCTCCTTCTTCCCTACCCCTTTAGCCTCTGAGTGCTGTTCAAATCCCTTGGAGGGAGAGATGCTGCTCTAGTGAAGAGCTACCTGTCAGTCAGGGCAAGCTGTTTTCCCAGGGCAGGATAATTTTCCCACCCCCCTCTCTCCACAGGAAGGGCCACTCACGTTGGGAGCGGGTGACTTTCAGGAGATGTGAAAGGGGAGCCCATCACACACCTTGCTCTGGATAATTTATTAATCAAAATGTGCTCTGTCAGGGCTCCTCGGCACTGAAATAGATGCTGTTGGATGTGGTTCATGGAGTCAGCAACAGACACAGTTATTAGAGTATAAATAGTCCATCAGCTGCCAGTGAGCACCTCGCTGCTCTTCACCTTGAGTTTCTGCCCCCAGGCTGCAGGCAGGGAAGGCTGCCAGGGCAGGGACCTTGCCCCCGTGCTTAAATTCAAAGGCAACAAGTGATTTCCAAAGGGAAACCAGTTATTACAACCTGAGCTTTCCGGGAAATTGAGGTGTTGTGTAAAAACAGTGCCCCTTTCTCCTGCTCAGGGCTTTGGTTTGCTGCTCTTCTGGGAAGATGCAGCTCTCTGGGATAAGAGATCTGAGCCCAAAGCCATGTGCCAGAGCTCCTTCTCACATGCCTGCTCTGCAAACAGGCCTTTTGAGTATCTTCCCCAAAGGATTTGTCCACTCTAGCACAACCAGCAGAACTTCTGATCTTGTAGAGCCACAAAAGGAACTCACATCAATGCTCGCTCAGTTGCCTTTTTTAGAATGGAATGTACAGTACAAGGAAATAAAAGGAGATATTTATCACCCAAGGTGCAATCTCCCCCACCCCAAATTTCCTGGGAGCTGTGGCTGAGTGCCAGAGAGGAGAACAGAACCAGCAGAGTTTCTGCTCTGAGTGTAATTCTTCACACAAAAGGATCCTGAGTCTTGGACCACAACCATCATTCCCCCATGTCATCTAAAATGGGCTTTTTGACATAAACCTCACATCTCCAGGCTCCACAGCTTTCTGAAATTCCTCCATTAAAACCATCTTAGTACCAGCTCTTTTCACTAGGCACAACATGGTCCAGGTTCATTGTTCTTCACTGGTTGGCAGCACTGAAATCCAGACAGGTTTGGGTTGGAAAGGACCTTAGAGATCATCCTATTCCAAGCCCCTGCCATGAGCTGGGACATCTTCCACTAGCCCAGGTTGCTCAGCCTTGAATACACAATAAATCCCAAGAAGTCAAACAGGAAGCCCCAGAAATTAAACAGAAGGGATGCTTTTGTTTCCTATTTACACATAGAAGGGAATGTATAGTTTTAATTACCGAGGGCCATTCGCTGGGGGACCCCCCACCACGAAAACCATTATCCCAATCATTTCTCTTTTCCAATGACTCCTGCATTGCCAGGGAGCCAAAGCCAGATGCCAACAGCGTGGAGGAAGGTGGGGAGCAACTGAGCCAAGGAAAGAGGGGCTGTGACTGCAGCCACCATCTTTGCTTTGTGCTGCCTCGTCCCCTTGCACTGGCAGGGTGGGGAAGAACAGCTTTTGATGGATAACTTGTCACGAGGCGCTTTCCCACCCATCAGCATGTCCTCCTCCAGAAATGTTCTGCTATGATGGCTGCCTTTAAATCACATGGGAAGGCACTCCCAGCAGGGGGAATTTATGAGGGCTCCAACGCCCTGGTAGCTCATGGAGTGGCTCCAGTGTGGGAAAAAGCTGGAGCAAGGTAGGGAATAGCAAAATGAGCAGGTCCCCGCTTCCAAGGGCTCTCCTGATGTCTGGTTTAAGGGTTTTAGGGACGTGGTTTGTTCTGCTCTGCCTTCTTTATTAAGCCAGGTCAGGCTATGAAGGGGATGTTGGCAGCTGGGGGCTTGGAGACCTCTTTGGCCACTTAACCTTTCCTCAAGGATTCATGCTGCACTTTCCTAAGAAAGGCAATGGGGCACTCTGGCTCTGTTAAGAGTATAGGAAACATGCTCAGAGAGCTACTGCACTGATTTTTTACTCATATATATATAAAAAAACTTATATATATGACATTTGATTCCTTAGCAGGAAATCCAGAAGGTGGAGAACAATTCTTTTCAGCTTCCCTTGCGCTTTTGTTAACTCACAATTCTTTTGCATTGTGCAAATAATGATTTTTAATTCATGTTTCCCCTTGATGCACCAGCTTAAGGAAGAGAGGCTTTGCCAGAAACTGCATCAGTCTCATAAAACAACCCACTTGGAGGGGGGGAAAGAACCCCACCCTAAGGGTTTGTGAATAGCCCTAAGGAGCATCTCTGACTGGAAGCTCACTCCCCTCTCTCCTGAAGCACTTTCCAAGCCCCAGGAAGGACACACAGGTTGCCCTTGTGCAGTCTCCCACTGCCCATCCATCACTGCACCTGAGATGTGCCAGGCAGGCAGAGACTGCCATGCAGGACCCTTTCCCCTGGCTTAACCCTTCCGTGCCTGCCCAAGCAGCACAGGTCACCTTCACATCCTCCTGCCACAAGGCTCCAAGCCTCCTGTCCATCCTGGAAATAAATGAAGCCCAACATTTACTGCTAAGCAAGCAACATGTGAGTCAATATGTTTTCCTAAGAAGAGCTCATGGGCCAAAGTCTCCTCTTGCTTATTAATTAAATTGCTGTTTAATTCACACTAAAAATCCTTCTGTGGAAGAGCCAGAGGATTCCCCGTGCCCCAGGCAGTGTGCAGAGGCAGCAAATGTGAAAACACACTGCCGTCTGCAGGGCTGATCCTGCCCAAAACGCCAGGCCCTCCCGATTTCTGCTGGGAAAAATCAATCTCTGTTAGCCCGGAGAGTTCCCCTAAATGAAAAGCCTTATCTAGAACAGGTCATGTTATACAACAAGTCACTCGCTTTGCCTGGGAAATGAAAGATGGTGAGGCAGAGTCCCCAGTACAGAGGCTATCTCCATAAATCTGCCAGAAAGGAGCTGTGGATTACTTTGCTGGATTAATTATCTGTCCTTCAAACAGAGTCCTGACCTCAGCGGCTGAGCATCTCCAACCTGTCACTGCAGCCGGGGAGGGAGGGCTTTCACAGGGCTCTGGCCACAGGAAAAGCAGCAGGAACACCCTTTGGAGCGATGGAAAAGCAGCAGGAACACCCTTTGGAGCAATGGAAAAGCAGCAGGAATACCCTTTGGAGCGATGGAAAAGCAGCAGCCCTGGCACTGACCAGGCTGTTGGCACGAGGGGCTCGAATTGTGNTTTGGAGCGATGGAAAAGCAGAAGGAACACCCTTTGGAGCGATGGAAAAGCAGCAGGAACACCCTTTGGAGCAATGGAAAAGCAGCAGGAACACACTTTGGAGCAGTGGAAAAGCAGCAGGAACACACTTTGGAGCAATGGGAGCCCTGGCACTGACCAGCCTGTTGGCACGAGGGGCTCGAATTGTGAGGTCTCAATTGGGATTTCTTTTTCAGTTGGGCAGTGAGCCTGCTCCTTGTAAAGTGTGAAGAGAAGAAAGTGCATTTTCCTGAGGTTAAAACACTCTGATGGGAAGGAAGGGGCAGAAATAACCCCATGGTTTTCCCCTATTAGGCATGGAAATGATTCCCAATGCAGGCAGGACAAGTAGCCAAAGCCATGGCACAGCTACACCCGTGCTCCTCCATCATCTCAGCCTTAACAGCTTTGTAAGCTGGCGGCATAAAGTCAGATCTCAACTCTTATTTTATGTGGTTATGGTTAATCTTTTAGTTTTATTGTGTTCCTGTCACAGGAGGACCTTGTGCTGGAGATAGCTGTATAAATAAAAGCTGCTGCAGTACATCCCCAGACGTGGCTGCCCGAGGGATGGAGCCCAACACGACAGCGGCAATTCCAAATTAATTTTTAAACCCCACCTCCAAATCACAGCAATGCTTTAGGCATTAACAGCGAAGGTGTGATGGATGGCCCAGGCAGCTTCTCAGCTTCTACTGCTGTATAAAACAGCCAAAAAAAGGCAAAATCAGAGCAGCCACATGCTAACCCTGTGCCCAAACAACTCCAAGAGCTGGGAAAAGGCATCACCCATCCCTGCAGGGGAATGGGAGCAGCATCACTGCTACCTCCCCTCCTGGGAGGGAGCTGAAGAGCCAGGTTTAATTACCACTTCCACCAGCCACTTTCACTTTTGCTTACAGACAGTTTCTAATTTAATTTGCTTCCCCATTCCCATATGTTAGGCTTTTTCTTTTTTCTTTTTTTTTCTTTTTTTTGCAAAATTGCCATAAAAATTTTCCAGCTCAGGCACAAAAATCTGCTCGCTGACCTTTACCATCATGATTGAGGATAATGAGAAATTAATTAGGCTTTACCTGCCTGCCAAAAAAGAAAATGGCTTGACTTGGGTGAGCAGGATTTTGGAAGCACATTAGATGCCAGTCCTATGTCTGGACTCTGAGACATCAGAAAGTAACATCAGCTCTGTCCACAGGCTGATCATTCCTAACCAACCCTTTCTCCATGAGACCCTGGTGATGACAGGACAAAGATTCCTGGCCAGTTAGGAAAACATTTCGTAATTCTCATGTTTGGGGAAAAAAAAAATATTGCAAAGTAGTTTAATCACTCTTTTGATCTGTTCTGCTGGATCCTCTGGTAGGAGAGCTGTCCCCACCAGGCAGGACTGCAGGCAAGGGTTAAAATCTTGGCACACACAGGCAGAGGCAAGGCTGTGTGCAGTGATCTGCCTGCAGGTCTCTCCATGGATCCCAGAGCATCCTGATTCCCCTTCCACCATCCCACTGCCCCTCCAGGATGGCCAGGCTGACAGCTATTTTACCATCCTAACTGTAATTCAGCGACCTCTGCAAAATTAGATTGATGTTTCAGTCCAGAAAAAAGTCCCATATCAGGCAGAAGACAGTCCCTGCTGCCCCTGGGCCAGCTGATTCTCCCAGATTGTGGGAGAATCTCTCCAATAAATTGCAGAGGGAATTAGAGGAATAAATAATCCTCGCATCTTCAAAGGCTGGATACTTGTAGTCAGGATCAGTGGACTTGAAAGTCAGGGTGAAATCACCTTGACTCTTGAGGCTGATTAAAAGAGGGTTTGAAATGGCTGGGCTTTAAGGAAAAGAAACTGGGAAATTATTCCTGCACGTGGAGGCAGCACCTGGAACATGTGGCACAACGGGGAGGGGGAGGCACTGCTGATGTTTCTTGCTGGCAAGAAGCCCCCCCAGAAGTGATGCCAGGAAGAGGGTAACAACCCACACCCACTGAGCTGGTCCCTCACTCCTGGGTCACCCCGAGCAGTCTGTCTGTCCTCACCAGAGCAGCCTCAGAGTGCAGCCCTGGGAGCATCAACGTCTGCTGGGGCATGGCAGTGATTGCTAAGCTCAAGGCACCTTCAATGAAACAAGCCCACCCCCCAAAACTGCCTTTTCCATAAGGCAGCTGGGTTTACCTGGAAACTCCTTCCCAACCTTCAGTTCCCAGGCTTCAGAGCCAGACTGCAAAGGCAGGCTCAATCCATGTGCCTGTCAGAAGGCAGAAAGCCTTTAATTAAGGCTTTCTTTAATTAAGCTTCTTTCTCAAGCTCTGCACCCTCACATGCAGTCCTTGCAACATGTCTTCGGAAACTTTTGGGAAACACCACAGAAACCACCAGGAGCCATTCAGTCCATACTCAGTCCCATTCCCTTCCATGGTGCTGTGTGAAGCTGAGCTGTTTGTGGCTCATCATCAGGAATGAAAGGTTTCAACATGAGATATTGTCAAATTTGCCTGGAGAAACCTGCTCTGGGAAGGTATGGAAGGTATGTCCCTGACTGTGGTAGGGGGTTGGAGCAATCATCTTTAAGGTCCCTTCCATCCTAAATCATTCCATCTATTCTACTCCATGATTTCCCAGGAATGAGATGTACAAAGAATGACAGCAGGGCTATCCCCTCCATCCATCATCCATCCA
>VZTT01010429.1:82080-113386 GCA_013400855.1 Buphagus erythrorhynchus | reverse complement strand
GAGCGCGGCCCCGCCCCGCCCGTGCGTCAAGTGGGGCCACGGCTCCCATTGGCTGCTGCCGCGCGCCCCGGGGCATTTTGGCCAATGGGCTGCACCGCCGCGCCCTGAGGAGAACGCGGGCCCCGCCGCCTGCGGCTCCTCCGCGAGCGCCCCGGTGCCGGGACGGAGCCCAGGAAACGCGCCGGCCGGTGCCAGGGCGGAGCGAGCCCCGGCAGCGCGTCAGTGTCACCGGGGCGCTGGAGCTGGGGAGGCCTGAGTAACTCCCGACCCCGGCGCGGGCTGTAGAACGGGATTCCCGCTGCTCGCACTCCCGCCACACACACGCGCGCGCTGAGACGCGAAGGGCGCCGCTCTGCGGGGCTGAACGTACGCGAAGGGCAGGGGCTGCGCTCGGTAAGACGCACCTGATGTAGGGCGCTGCCACGAAAAGAAGGACGGGGACGGAGACGGCGGCGCCCAGCGCGGCTTCCCAGCAGTTGAGCATCGCTGCCGCCAGTAACCCGCAAACCGCCAGTGCACGGCTCCCTGTAGCCCCCGCCCCGCCCCTCTGGATCTGCCTCCGCCCGCACAGGCCCCGCCCCGCGGCCGCACCTCTCCCGCCTTGGCCTCGCCCACAACCATACCCACACCTCCAGTGCCGGGCCGCGCCCCCGCCGCAGGGACCTGCGGGTAGCGAGTGGCCGCCCGGCGTCGCGCCATCAGCCCGCTGCTTTTTACCCCGGGCACCGCACGACTCCGACCTGGGTCCCTCGTAACATTCTGAAACGCACTCCTCAATTAAAGAGCCGAGAAATGTCTGCAGAGACAGCGCAGCGCCGGCTGTCGGCAGTGGCGTTTGAAGCACATTTTTACAGCCCCACACCGAGGTTCATGTCATTAAACCTGGCAAGGGGCATGCAACGATGTACACGTAGGCAGGCGCCGAGGCCTGGGAGCAGCGCGGTGGCGGCGGCGGGTCCCGCCGGTACCGGGGAGCCCCGGGGCCGCACCGGCNCGGGCCGCGGGTCCGCGTCCTCGGAGCACCTGGAGCGACTGCACGAGATCTTCCGCGGGCTGCACGGAGACCTGCGGGGCGTCCCCGAGCGGCTGCGGGGCAGCGCGGCCGGTGAGGCGGGGAGGGGGCGTGGACGTCCCTCGGGGCCGGGAGCAGGGCACGGGCGGGGCCGCGGTCCCTCCGGCCGGAGCTGCCCCGCCGGCTACGGGGCCGTGGCCGAAGTGTTCGGGTGCTTCTCATTAGATAGGTGTGTTTGAGCAGCTGGGAAGGCAGTGTCCCCTCAAGGCTTTTTGGGATTTGGGACGCCGCTTCTGTTAGGAGCTGCTGGGAGGAGGCGGGTGGCTCTGCCGTGTGTTGTTTTCAGCTGGTGCCGTGTCCTGGTGGCTTTGCAGGTGTGTGGCTTCGCTCCCCTGGAGTGAAGGGGAAATTTGAAACCTGGTTGAAGTCTAGTAAATTTCAACTCCGTAGGCAAGCACTGCCGTGTTAGGTTCACCGCATCAGTCTCCGAGGAGAGTTGTTATTTGGGTGCTATTTCATGCTGTTTCTATTTGAACTGGAGTTTAGCCTGGAGAACAGGAGGCTCAGGGGTGACTTTCTCACTCTCCACAAACACCTAAAGGAGCCTGCAGCCAGGTGGGGATCGGGCTCTTCTCCCAGGCAACCAGTGACAGGACAAGAGGACACAGGTTTAAGCTGCAGCAGGGTAGGTTAAAGTCGGACATTAGGAAGAATTTCTTCACAGAGAGGGTGATTAGACATTGGAATGAGCTGCCCAGGGAGGTGGTGGAGTCATCTTCCCTGGAGGTGTTTAAGGAAAGACTGGATGTGGCACTCAGTGCCGTGGTCTAGTTTGACACGGTGGTGTTAGGTCAGGTTGGACTCGATGACTGCAGAGGTCTTTTCCATCCTAATTGATTCTGTGATTCTGTAACAGCTGCACTGCTTTGGGGGTTTGGGGTTTTTTTTTCCCCTTTCCTTTTTAAATTTACATATGTTGGATTCACATTTAAAACCTCATTGGCAGAAATAGAAGCCGTTTTTATTGTCAGAACTGCCCAGAAGCATCTGTAGATTTGTTGGAGAAGGTTTGCGTTTTAAATGACTGTTCTAAAAGTGTGGTTTGTGCACTATGTACTCACAAAATAGAGAAAACCTATCATTCTAGCTGCACTAAGTTGTATTAGAAGCACAGCCTGGCTTTAAGGATGTTCTATATGTTAGACCAGTGGGTAAAATGTTCTGACAGAACACTCCTCTGTAAGGATCAGTGCTTCTGATTTGGTCCTTGATAGCTGGCAGTGTTCTGAGAACCAGAAGGGGAAGTGATGTGACAAGGAGAATTTTGGCAGTGTCATTGAATGCCTCTTATTAACCCCTTCCTATGAGAAATGTAAACCACAGCTGTTGTGAGCTGCTGTAGCTCAGCTCAGGTTTTGTGCCCCGGTGATGGGCAGGTGCTGTCAGCCACATTCTGCTGTAGTGTTCATTCTCCCACAACTGATCAGTTTTGTGTAAAATCATAAAAACAGTTTGTTCAGAATGTACCAGTCTGTGCTAGATAACACAGAGCATGAAATGCTTAATGTTTCTTACATGGCTTTCTGTTTAATAATGAGTTAAATTCAGGGTCACAGTCCTTGTCATCAGCATTTCCAGAAAGTTTGGTACAAGAAAGGTGTTGAAACCCACAAATGACAACTTGCAAACCTGACTTAATTTCACTAGTGGTCAAACAGGATAAAAAAAGCAATACCTTTTCTGGTAGAAATCCTTATTTTCCTATAGAAATGAGCATGATCATTTTCTTGGTGACGTAAAACTTTGTCAGGTCTCCTTGACACTGTGGCAGTCATGAGCAGTGAATTCTGAGCCATGGGCTTAAATGGAATATTTACAGCCAACCATTTTTGCAATACTTGGGATTTTTTTCAGTAAATTGCAAATAATTGCAAGTTGAATTTTCACACATGCTAAAGAATTTTAATACAGCTATTCTATTATATGTATTTTTTTTTCTGCAAAAATCCTGCACTATTTTTTGAAAGTGTTTGTAAGAGAGTTTAAGATTTAAAAATTTGCCCATCTGGTAGAGTCATTCCACTCTCCTAATATTCTTTGCTTCTTGTACTTATGAGGAGGGGAGTATATCTTTATTTTTTGAGTTATCTGATCCCAGAATATTCAGGAGGTGATAAAAGAGACCTTGGAATACTCTTTAAGACAATTCACATGCTCCAGAAGCAACACAAAATCTGTTGTCCTTGGGACATCTTTGAGGGGCAGAGGTTTGGAAATGCTGTTTCACTCTATATAAACAAGATGACAAATTCCTAATTCTAGAAACACACTTTTTTCGCCCTTCCAAATCTGTAGGAAGGGTAAACAGGCTGGATAAGTTTCAAATGGTGTATTTTCCTCTACATGAATTCAGTTAGCTGTACTTCCCCACTGAATCTCTTTCTAACTGATTGGAAATAAATCAGTTAAACACCGATGAGTTGTGGGTAATGCTGCCATGGGGCAGGCACTTGCTGCTACATTTTAGAAGTTCTGTCTGTGTGCTTTGAGTTGTGGTTCAATGCAGAGCAACGCCAGGTGAATCTCTCAGTGTATTTTGGTATTTCTGCATACTGGCCAGATCCAGTAGAACATTTTCAGGCCATGTTGCTGGATTTCTTGTTGACCTGTAGACAAAAAGGTCTCAAGCTATTGCTGCTTGACTTACCTAAACCACTCCATGATTCTATGACTTTTGGAAGCTGGCATTTCTTTGGTTGCAAACTTAAAAGTGCAGCAACTTCTTAGTCTGCACGGGAAAGACAAAGCAGGGAAATGCTGCTTTTCCAGATTTGTCATGGGGTTTCCATGACTTTGAGACAGCAGTGGGTTTAAGAGGGCACTGCTTGAATAAGATTAGTGAAATAACCTGTATGAAACAAATTACTGGCTTCCAAATGCTGTTTTTCCACAATTCGTGTCCATTATTTCACTTGTAACCCAGCTACACAAACAATGGCATCAGCACAATTGTATATGGTGGCAAATAATGGAGGAAGTTGAGGAGAGTGTATTTAGGAACCTCCTAGGTCAGTATTTCCTCCTGAATAAATTGGGATGTGAAATTGCATTTCCTGATACTAGCTGATGTGTGTATTAACAGTCATGATGTAGCTTAGTCTGTAATAATTCTGTGTACTATGGGACCACAGCTACTTCTTTAGATGATGGGTTTTAGTTCTGTCTTAAGTTCTCTACAGTTCACATTCTGGGCATAATCTGAATTTGAACTGAGAAGGAAAGCCTACAGCTTAGGAGTGTTGTGTATGTGAAAGGAGCTATATACCAATGTTCTGAGTACTTCAAATTTTTTCCTATCTTCTGTTGAGAACTCAGTGATTTAAAAGCTGCTTCTTTTGCAGAGGATTGTGCTTACCAAAAGGTATTATCAAGTGAGTTTTTTTACTGTGATGATGCTTTTATAATGTTGTATGTAATTTTGTCTTTAATCAAATTGCTGGGGTTTTACCAAGATGTCAGTCTACATTTTCTGCTGCCTTGAATTTTGTTTAGGACTGAATAATAGTCTTTTGAGAGAGGTGAATTAAGTTAAGTGCATACTTATCAGATTTCTTGATAGAATTTGATTTTGTTTGCAGTACTCTACTACAGTCTTCTGGTGTTCATCTTCAGTGCTTTTGCAAAAGATTACAGAACATGTGTTTTTGCTCAGTTGATATAAGGAAAGTTTCAGATTTAGACTTCATTGATGGTGAATGTTAGAGAGATACGATGGTTTTTTAACACATAAAAAATACATGCCTTAAGGTTTTATTTAAAAATAGAGTAACAGCAGCAGAACACTTTATTTGGTCTCCAAAGCCCGAGGTACACAGATCTAGGTAAATGACTGTCTCAAATGAAACTCAAACTAAAATGGGTAGTGTTGTTGGCTGATTCAAACAACTCACATCATTCCTGAAGAGGGAGGCATTTGGGCTTTAGTCTGTGAAGCCAAGGTGATACTTTGGTGGCATCTTTTTTCTCAGAGAACTCTGGAATGCTTATCCTGTGTACTTAGGTACTTTATGACCATGGGAATGCAGAGTGCCAGATCTGCCAGGACCTTCAGGGCTCACTTGAAAATGTAGATGGACCTGATGTTCTGTTCAAATCCAAATTACAGTTTCAGCCTTTAGTAATCTGAAGTCTTTGCAAGTGTTTGCAGAAAAGAAGAAAATTTTTAATGAGCTGTTTACCAATATGTCTTTTTTGCTGTTCTTTCACACTAAATGTTTTTCAACATGCAGTTCTGTCAGTGGACATTGAAGGACAGTATGTCAGAAAAATATTTGAAAAATTAGTTCTTTTGTCTACCAGAGGCAGTGTTCAGCATTTGGAAGAGCAATTTCTGCTCTCTTGCCCCATTCCCTTCTGCAAAGTTGTCGTAAGAACAAACTGTTCCTATTTGAAATAAATTTTGACCTGGTGTTCTGCAGCCAGCCGTCTGTGGCAGCTTCCTTGTTTTTAGTGGGTTGAGTTGGAGTTCTGTTGTCATTTCTGAATAGTTTATCTGACATACTGCTTTTACTTTCCCAGAGGAGAAGAAAAAACTGGTTCGAGAATTCGACGAGAAGCAGCGTGAAGCCAACGAGACGGTGAGTGTGAGGCTTCCAGCCTTCCTGGTGGTTGAAAGACTGCTGCATTAAAAAGGACAGTACTTAAAATGTTACTTTTTTATGGATCCTATTCTGGCAGGCAGGAGTTTCTTTTTTTTACTATTTGATGATTGATCTTGTGTAGTATTCACATCTTCTGTGTCTCAGGAGTTCATTATAGAGTGACACAGAAGAGAAAACAATTTTTATTTTTGTCTCTTGTTTTCTCTTTGTGGAATGCAGTGGAAAAATATTTACCTGGCATGATTAGCTCATTGGATTCTGCTGTGGATTATTTGGCCCTGATGGCCAGTCAAATCCACCTGTGTCTGAATTCTCTCTCAGAGAGGGTCACGAGTAGTTAGTAGTTAAATACAGTAGTTAGTAGTAGTTTTTAGTATGTCCTCTTTAAATAGTATATTAATGTATTATAATATAGTATAATAAATAAATGATACAGCCTTCTGAAACAGAGTCAAACATCATTTCTTCCCAGAAGATTTACCGGCATTCTTGCCACAACAAATGGTGACCACAACAAATAGTGACCACGACAATCTTGATTGGGGTGTGTGTGTTTGTGTATACTTATATACATACATAAATGTAGACAAATATTCTTACATGTGTTTCGAGGGGATTTTGAATGCTCCGTTTTGATACTGCCTTCACTTTGTTGAAAAAAGTAGAGTGGTGGAGGTGCAATTAAAATTGCACAGGAAGGACATGGACCTGTTGGAGTGAGTCCAGAGGAGGGCCATGAAGATTAGAGGGATGGAGCACCTCTGATATGAGAAAAGACTGAGACAATTGAGATTGCTCAGCCTGTAGAAGAGAAGGCTCTGGGTTGACCTTCTTGCAGCTTCTCAGTACCTAAAGGGAGCTACAAGAGAGCTGGAGAGGGACTTTGTACAAGGGCACGTAGTGATAGGACAAGGGGTAATGACTTTAAACTGACAAAAGGTAGAGTTAGATTGGGCATTAGGAAGAAACTTAACTGTGAGGTTGGTGAGACACTGGAACAGTTTTGCTGGGAAACTCTTGATGCCCAATCCCTGGAAGTGTTCAAGGACAGGTTAGATGGATCTCTGAGCAACCTGGCCTAGTGGAAGGTGTCCTTGCCCATGGCAGGGGTGTTGGAACAAGATGATCTTTAAGGTTTCTTCCAACCCAAACCATCCTATGATTCTGTCTCTGTTGCACAGATGTGATAGAAACCTGATAACTATCCTATAAATGCTTAAACTGTGAGAAAGTGAGAATTGCAAATTTTGAAATGTAGAGTGATGTTTCAGGGAAAAAACACAAGTGTTTAATCTTGGGATTTCTTTTTTTTTATTGAGGTGTTGTGTATCTGAAAATGCACATGGGCTCAACAGCATTGGGTAGCATGGTGTACTCAATACTAGATGGGGCGTGGGATTTGGGGTTATCCCCCTCAGCCAGTCCAACACAAACATGTGAATCCCTTCATCTGGGGCTGAGTTTTGAGTACAGCTGCTGCTAAGAATAGATGTGGTGCTGTAAAGAATAAACATACTTTCTTTTGTTAAAGCTGCGGGAAATGGAGGAAGAACTGAAGTACGCTCCTGTGCCTTTCCGCAACCAAATGATGAGCAAAATCCGAGCGTACAGAAGAGACCTGTCCATGTTCCAGAGGGAGATGAGAAGCACAGATTTGGGATTGGGCCGTGGAAACCAAGGCGATACAAAATATGGAATCTTCGCCACAGAAAATGAACAGAGTGTGAGGATTAGATGTAAATTTGATTTAACTTTGCTGTGGTTGTGCAAAAGCAGTATCGCAGATGCATTGTTTACAGTGTTTCTACTTTAAACCACCTCTGTGCTTTTATAAGTCCCTGTATATATCTCTACGTGTAAAATGAATACCACAGGGAGGAGAAAGAACACCTGGAACTCAGAGGAGAGCTATTCTGTTCTAAAACAAAGATAGGAATGTCATCAAAATGGAGCTCCTTGAAAGCCATGCAGTTAGTAATTTGCACAACATTCTGTATTGAAACTCTTTGTTTAATCATTCCCCTACAGAAGGGAAAACACAGAAGTGATGTTACTTAATGAAAAACAAGTTAACTCACCTAGTTCTAATCTCCAAAACTAGCAAAGTGTGTATCATGCATTGTATAGGTTCTTTGATAAAATTATCTTTTAAGTGATCTTAGTGTAAATAATGTCAAGAAAATATAACGATTTTTCCTCTAGCACCTTTTTTGCTATGGTTTTGCTGCTACAATGCAAAAAGTACAATTTCTTGTTTACCAGATAGGATTAGAGATATCTGAGCTAGTGAGACTGAATCTCCTAACTGTCTTCAAAGTGCTGTCATCTGTACAGAAAGTTCATGGAGGTGGGCTTTTCATTTTTCTGCCTTAGATAAGGACGATTTGAGGGAAGTTCTTTGCTTAGTATTTCCTTCTGCTGCAGCTTAGGAAATTTTTGCATTTGATTTACTGATTCCTCTGAAACCTGAGAGCAGGGTGATAGATTAGACTTTCTGGAGCTTGAGAAAACACTTTATTTTGAGCTACCTTCTGACCCCAAGGTCAGTAAACATTCCTTATCCTCTAGCCCAGGCTACTGGCATGAAAAGAGGATCTTTATTACTTAGCAGTCCATCTGTTAGTGGTGTTTGTTCCTAATCATTTTGACTGTAAACTCTTCAAGATTCCCCTGGCAACCAACTGTGAAGCTGCAAATAAGGCTGACTTTAGATGTGAATGGAAGTAAAAGTTAGCATCTGGAAAAGAAGGGTAGTATTTTCTCTTTGATGGAAAAGTAAATTGTTACAAAGACAGGTTTTTGGAACTGTTTTAACTCTTCAGTGCTGTATCGTTTTTTGAGATTTAACCAGATTTGGCCATAATCTTACAAGGTGAACAAGGCTTGGCAAAAATTAACTGGGCTGCATCAGTTAATATAAGATGTACAGCTAATACAAATGGATGGCCTATGGAGTCTTTTAATGTCAGAAGCCGAATACTTCTCTCTTTGTGCTTAATAGTTAAGCGTCCATTATTTTTCAGACTAACGTGCAGTCACAGAGGGTGCTGCTTCTCCAGGGCACAGACAGTCTGAACCGAGCCAGTGAGAGCATCGAGCGCTCGCACCGAATCGCTGCTGAAACCGATCAGATTGGCACGGACATCATCGAGGAGCTTGGGGAGCAGCGGGAGCAGCTGGAACGCACCAAGAGCAGGGTAAGCGGGAAACTGGGCATTGCTTTGAAATAATGTTAGTTTAGTGGGAAATGTATGCCAGTAATTACTCTCAGGGACTTTCCTAGGCATAGTAATCTGGCTGTATATTTCTACAGACCAAATTCAGGCTGCCACATTTCTATTTGTTCTCATAAAAGAAAAATAATTACTGTAGAAGGGTCCAAAGCATGGTGGTCAAATGTCTGCTGCTGTGTCTGTACAAGATGGGAGATTAGACCTGTAGATCTGCTAGAAAAAATAGCATAACTGAAAAAGTTACAGACTAGAAAATTGTTAAGGACTTGCCTTGTGACTAGATTACTAGTAAAAGTTAAAATTTTGGAAGCAGTTAGCAAGTTCTTGTAATAAAAGTAAATTTAGTAGAAGAGTAATTACTTAATTACTAGCTTTCCAATATTTGCAGGGAGAGAGAAAATGTTGTCAGACAAGATGCCTATTCCTCATCCTTGGTTCAAGAAGCTCTGGTCTGCTGTGAAAGTTTCAAAAACTAGTTGACTTGTTTTGTTCACACATGTATGCAAAACTGACAGTTTGATTTTTGAACTAACAAACTGATGGGATTTTCTGTGTGTGCAAGGGATCCCAAGGATAAAGCTCTTAGGTGAGTGACTTCAGAGGACACTGAGTTTGGCAGATAAGCCCACTCAGCCAAAACAAAAAGCATACCCCTGCTCTTGGGAGTTCTCTCTACTCATTGCAACAAAGCCTGTAGCTTTTTCATTTAAGTAGTTCTGTAATTCTAATCAGAATTTGATTTGTCCTGTTCCAAAATCTGGGTTAGAAAGCAGGAAAGGAAATTGATCTTTAGATTTGTAGGTATAGTTTTTGTCCTTTAGCTAATAAAAAATATTACAGTCCTTCAGGCGTCACAGTCCTTCAACAGACTGTTCATAGAAGCATAGAATTATTTAGGTGGGAAAAGGCCTCAAAGATTGTTGAGTACAACCATTAACATGTCACTGCTGTGTTCATTACTAAACTGTGTCTGTGACTTCTACTGTGAGCCTCTTGGGCAATGAATTGTGGACTTACGTGAATCACACATTCCAACTGGAAGCAAATTTTCTTCTTACTTGTTCTTTGGTAGTGAAGATTAGAAATCTACTAAGCTCCGAATGGACTTCGTATTTTTTTTTCCCAGCTTTGTCCAGTCCATCTCAGTGCAAAGAAACATACAAGCAGTTTTGCAGTTGAGGGCAATATGTTAAACTACAGAGGAATTGTGCAGGCAGGTGTCTGTCATATAAGTGACCTAGCTTACCTGTCACTTCCCTAGCATGTTTGGAAGTGGAATAGTGAAATCTTACCTGGAAACCAGTGGCCATGCATCATGAATTGTGTCTGTGAAGCAACACCTTTTTTAGTTGTTTATAACCTCACTTCATTACATGCTTCTTAATAGATGACTGGGTATGCTGGGTGGTTAATTTCTGGTCAATACAAAGCTGAAATCGATTATCCATTAACAGCTCAGAGCTTGTACCCACTGGGTCACTTAGACCTGTCAGTGCAACACAGTTCTTTCTTTGATAGAACCTGAGCAGCATTTCAAACAGTTTGATATGCACTGGAGTGAACACATCAGTATCACTTTCTTCTGGTGTTAACAACTAGAACAATGAAATGAAACAATGAAAGAAGCTAATACCAACTTTCTGCTATTTGTATATTAATTAAAGAGGCAGAAAGTGGTCTCAAATTGCATATGTTTGTATGTATCAAAGGGAAAGTATACACAGAAGTCTTAATTTCTCCTTAGAAAAGAGCCAATGCTTCAGCTGGTATTGTGGGTAGAAAGCAATGTTGTGTCTCAATTTTGAGAGTATATGGTCATCCTTGGTCCTATAATTCATTGCAGCATTTAAACAGTAGCTGCTTTCACGTGCATCTTTCCGGAGTTGATGTGTGCTTGTTTAACTGACAAGTAACTTCTGTCTCTCTTCAGTTGGTGAATACAAGTGAGAACTTGAGCAAGAGTCGCAAGATTCTACGCGCGATGTCCCGGAGGTGAGTGGTGTGACTGAGAGCAGCATGGAGCATTGCTGCCTGCTGGATTTAGGGGAAAAAAAGAATATCAGCTGAGACTGCAGGGAAGTTTTAGGGAATGTGTGAACAGAACATGTGCCCACATGCAGATGCTAATTTGTGTTTTCCTCTCTGGTAATTGCTTAATGGAGTACAGGCTTTGAAGAGCACTGAATGTGTGCTGTTTGGTCAGGATGATGTGGGGTCTTTAACCATCTGAACTGGGGTGAGAACAGAAGCAAAGTTACAGTGAATTGCTTGTGGTGCCTTCAGATGCCACTCATTCAGGCTGGGAAAAGCTGTGCCATAAACCACTGTGGCATTGGGCAAGGTAGATGCCTGATGACATGGACAAATCTGTTTAGCACACCCCAATGCCCTAGAGCAGTTTGTCCTAGGCTGGCCCATGAGACACTCTGAGCTGGTACACATGTACTATTTTGATGGCTAAAACCTTGGCAGCAGTTTAGCTATATTGTTTAATTAGCTTTAAAAACCCAGTTCATAGATTGTATTCCCAGTAGGTACATACCTCTTCACAACCTTTCCTTTATGCCCATTGCTAAAGGAAGTTGTAATAACTGTCTAGTTTTCAGTAGTAGAAGTACTTTATTATTTTGAGATTTTAGTTTTCCTCCAACCATATAGTTCAAGTAAAAGCACTACAATGAGTGTTTGAGCATAGGACTTCAGGTATTGTTTTCCTTTTTGCTTAACTGAAGGAGTAGGCAGATATAGAGCAATGATCCCTTGAGGGGAAGAAGAACAGAACTGCTACTGCTGAAATAGGAGATTTAAACAGGATTTCCAGGAAAAAATGAATAGTGGACTATTGAGTTTGGCCTTTTCTGCTTGTTAAGAGTGAAAAAAAAAACCAAAACCTTGCATTTTTATTTTTAACACTAGAGTAACCACAAATAAGTTGTTACTGTCAATTATCATCATCCTGGAACTGGCCATCCTAGGAGGTGTGGTCTACTACAAGTTCTTTCGCAAGTGATGAACCTTCATGATGAAGATGAGCTTTTCCACTGATGAGGAACAGGATGGGCTATCTGCTCCCTTTGACTGTCTGAGGGTTGAACTGAGTCATGAGACAGCACATTCAACTGAAACTGTACTGACACTTGAAAGACAGAATGGGAGTAAAAAGAAACAGGCTTGAACTACTGGTAAGATGAATAAGAAGGTAATAAATATTTTATTGTCTCATTTTGTATATACTTAACTAAAGGAATAAATCTTGGTATGTAATAAAGTAGCCACTGATCAATGGAAAAGCCAGTTTATTTAAAAATTGAGAAGTTAACAGTATTTGCCAAGTGTTGACAATCTATCCACTCAAGTGCCTCAGCAGAGCTCTGTAGTGTCCAATATATCCAACACTTTGGGTTCTTAAATCCTCACTTGCTCTTCACTGTCAGATTCATCTGGAGAGCTGGGTGTTGGGAGTTCATCAAAAGCGATGTGTGCTCCTTCCCTTGTCTGCCCAAAGCACGTTGCTATCACATCGACTGCAAGGCGAGCAGTGGCTTTCACTGCCTCTTGAGAAGCTCCAAGCAGTGGATTGACTTCAACCATGTCTACAGCTGAAAGCATTCCTGTGAAAATGATTTGCAGCTTTGTTACTCTGACAAAGGGTACAGTCTTTTGCAAGGTTTTGTTCGCAGTGTTTTATTCATTGTAGCATGTCTGGTATTTGGGTTTGTGACCTACTCTACCCCTTAGACAAGTATGATTGGCTCTCAAGTGAGGGATGAGGCTGTTGTTCTCAGATGTAAATTTGTGTTTTTAATTCGGTTCTTTCTTACATCACCACTACCTCATTCATGCTTTCAGCATTCAGGAAAAATGTTTGATGTTCCATATACATTTATGAGAGGAATGTTTTTTCTCCCAGTCCAAAAATGAGGGGTTATAAAATAGTCTCACCTCATACTCTTTTGCCATCCTTCTCATGAATCTATAGACTACTGTCTGGTTGGGATTTTTTTAACCTTCTTTTACTGCAAATAATATTGTTTAAACATATTAAATAAAAACTTGATGGTAATAAGATGAAAAGTCCTTATATATTGAGTCAACTGCAATATATTTTATAAAAGTTTGATTTGTTAGTCTTGAATCCTAGAATGGAACTTCAAACTATTTAAGATTGTTTGCACCCATTTTTGTATTCCAGATGCGCATTTTCACATCTCGCCTCATGTGTATAGGATTAGGGAATAGTATTACACATTTTTCAAATTATTTTTAAAATACTGTGTATTTTATTTTCTTTTGCTAAGCTGAAGTTGTTGATGATTAAGCTGCTTCCAGCACCAAGGGAGTGGCCCAACCACACGACTTCTTTTTCTCTTAGTGAAGGCAGAATTGACTTTGCAGGCACCTTTGCTTTGACTACACTTACTATCTGTTTACACAGGAAAAACATAACCAGTATGAGCTCTGGGTAGTTTGTCCTGTCCTTGCTTAGCCCCGTACTGCTGGTCAGCTCCTACCTGTGTTGTGTATTTCCTCTGTGATGTACATGCCTTCTCTGTAAGTTAATCCACCTAGAACAGGAGTCCCTGTTGCTGGAGCCAGTGAGGGATCAAAAGCATCAATGTCAAAACTCAGGTGAATTGGTCTCTGTCTCCTGGGACAGAATAAAACAAGAAAAGCAATCTTAGAGCCTTAAACTTTTTCTGCATGCATTTCTTACTGTCGAGGCTAATCAGCAAAGTAGCATCAAGCTCCTTGAACCATGTCTCATATACATTAAAAAAACACCTACTCAGAGAGAATTTGGTTGAGGATAAGTACTTTACTTCAAACCATCTTAACTGGTATTTGTCATCTTAGTGGAATGATGCAGAGAAGTGTATGATACAATCCAGCCTTTTCTCCTTTTGTACAGAAAGCCAGGGTGAAGGCAGAAACACTGATGTGCATGGCAGCTAGGATGGAGGAAGCACCAAACTCAAGGATTTCACTGACAGTTCAAGATGAGCATTTTTCAGGTCAATGCTTAAGGGCTGTCTCCAAACCCTGCCATGTAGCCTAACTGCTGAAGTAGTAAAGGATAATCTCAAACCTAAAATGTTAGTTACTTACTATATCAGCTGCCAGCTGATGACAGCTTAATAAACTGGACACTGCTTGTCACTCACATGAATTATTTAAGTGGTAGACTGTGTACTTCCAACTTACTGCATATGCTCAGTAAGGAGAAGCATCTGGATTACCATCTTCTTTACTTGGCACAGCTGCAGCTAGGAAGGGTGAGCACATCTTTAGAAAACAGCAGCATGCAGCACAGGTTCTAACCTGTGGGAGATGTTACCCTAACTGACCCTTTCCCAGCTCCTAGACTAGCATGATTTGGTCCCTGCCCTGGTTCCCCAGACTTGAACAAGGGTCACAAGGGTGGCAGTAGTGAACTGCAGTAAGGGAGTGGTTAAAGTGAACTTTACCAGCTGCACTGGCAGCCACCATCAGGACATTTTGTGTGAGCAGTCCAAGAAGGAAGCCATCAAATGCTTCCACCTCCCATACCAACAGCTCATTTCAAGTTACTGTCAAGTTGCTGTATATATTTTTAAAAGTATAATGTGTATCCTGCACTCTGAGTTGATTCAAACATCTTGTCAAACTGCAGAAAACACAGAACCATGTAACAGAACCAAATAGTATAAAACAGAGCCACAACTGTAGTGAGTCGTGTAACTTGTTTCAGCCATCTGCCAAACACTGTGAAATGGTTCCAGTGCTGAGACTTTCCTATAAGCTGGACACTGTCACTGTTCTCTACAGCCGCCTTCCATCAAGTGACCTTCACTTAACTTTCAGGAAAGCAGATGTTCAACAAGAGTAGTTTAAATTAGATAATAGTTTGTTACCTGCCCATCAGTTGTTCAAAGGTTCTTTCCATAACTTTCTGAATTCCAAGGCGGTCGATATCCCTCATGGAAAAATACTGGATGTCAAAGTTCTTCAGAATATAGCTATGAAAATAGTTTTTAAATTCAGTCATTACTGGTTTAAGCTGAAATCTATCAACCCTTATGGACATGATTTCAAGCTCATTATTTCAGCCTTTACAAAAATCATTTAATCTAAACCAACTTACTACTCAGCAGGGTCCACATCCCTCAAACCAATATACACAATATCAGATGCTGAAAGGCAGGGCTTTAGCCAGGAAAAGCCAGGAAGTTGTGGTACCTGCAAGCAAAGGTTTAGTATTAGGTCAGTTTAATTATATACCTAAGAAAATGTTATTTAATGCTTCCCTGAAAACTTGAGATTTATAGCATCCTTTCTCTCTCTAAATAGAGAAACTTCTGCACTTGAAGGTTTGGCTGATGTAATCATTCCTTACTTTCATTCCTACGTTCAACTTGGGTAAAGAGATACGACTTTATCTGAGTTGAATGTTAATGAAGTTTTTAACTCTTCTACATTTTCCAGTTTGAAGAGAAGGAGGGCTAAAAAGCCCAAATCCAAATTTGCATCAGTGAGGGTAAGGAGGAATGCTAAAGTAGATACCCAGATGTAGATACAGGGCACTTCATGGTGATGCTCTGTAACTTACCCAGTACATTATTCTTAGATGGAAGAATGAAAACCAAGGCACCTGTATCTTTTTAGGAGAACTACCAAAGTCATGCAAACTTACAAAAACAGTATTAAAGATGGATAAATTCAAACTGGGAAGTTGAAAAAAAGAAAAAATAAAAAGGGGGGGGAAAGCAGGGCAAGTAGTTGGGCCTCCACAGTGGGTTATATCATGCTGGCTTTTGATGCAGCATTGAAGAGAGTAGGTCTAGGACAGCAACTGAAAGATTCTGAGGTCATAATTTTTCAGCTTTGGTAATTAGTCATGGTATGAAGTTATAAAATCAATCTGTTAGTAATACCTACTAATTTTAAGGGTGATTTAAATTAACTCAGATTTCTCTTCTTCTCCCAGCTCTGAAAATGGCTACATTTTCACAGCTGTCAAGCAGCTAGAAGGTTTTGTTTCCCCTCTTAGGCTTCTCAATTACTAATTATATTCTGATTACAGTATTGGATGTTTTTAAAGGTTAACACACCCATAGCTATATATAATTACACTGGGTTAAATTAGCACAGATTATGAAAGTATTTGCTACTCTAGGACAATGACCTGAAACTTCCCCAGTTATAAATTAAGAAGAGGGATAAATGAATTAGAGACCAGTAGGAAAATTAATTCAGGTTTCAAAAAGGAATTCTGCAAAACCCATCACCACATCATAAACTGAGCATAGTAATGATAATTATCAGATACTCTCTAGTATTAATGATTCAGTAGATTTAATACTGCAATTACACCTCTTTGTTTGTAAATAAATTAAATTGAATGTATTAACTGCCTTTGACAGGTTCTTTGCTTTGTTACAATGGAAAAGGAGTTGCTGATAGTAAAGCCAGAGGTGCAGGCATTTTCCTGGGAAGGTATTAATGGCAGTTTGTGAGTTTGGATGGTTCCAGGAGCACTGAAGCAGTCAGGAAAGGAGGACGATTTTTTTTTTGTCCCATTACCAACTCAGCTGCTGTACTGGATGAGAGTAAGAGGGTGAACCATATGCACTTCTGCACACGTAATGGTTCACTCGAGAGAGTCAGAGGGGTATTAGCCAGACAAATCATTGTCAAGGGCACATTCTGCTACTGCTAAAGAGCTGTGTAAAAATTCATATTGTTGCAGAAGCCTCGTGGTACCAGCAGGACTCGTGTTGGTTTCCCCCTCTAAACGGGACTACAGCCAGACCTTGTGTGAGCTGCTTCTGCTCAGGCATCCAGACTGCTGGAGTTGAGGTGGGCTTGTGACAAGATCCCATAACCAGCACCATGCCTGAGTAGCTTGCCACTAAGCATAGCCTTATCTTATTTCTTTCTACTGCTGCTTGCAAGAAAGGCCTGCTCCTCCACTGACATCAGAAAGCTTACAGGTATTCTTTTAGCATGTCAAAAAAACCCAATAATTTTAAAAAAATCACTGCTTTTCTCTGCTGCTCAAGAACTGGAACCCAGCAGAAGAGTATATCCTCCTTCCTCAGCTATCACAGAGCTTTAGTTTTTGCATTACTTTGGGAATTGTAGAGACCACATAAGAATTACTAAAAAGAGTAAAGTATATAAAACTGCCAAATGATTCTATTGACTTGTAAATAATGGATGAAAATAATGGAAATAATGATGGAAATAATTCAGAAGAATTTGCAGGAGAAAAAGCAGAATAGCTTTACCAGAAGACTGCAGTATTGCCATGGTGAACAGGAACTGATGCAGTGGTATCTTCAGTAGCCATACAGATTTAAACATGCATGTTCTTGCTTGGAAAGGACATACCTCCAGCAACACAGCACCCCAAATTTGTCAGAGAGAAACTAGAAATTTAGCAGTAATAACTAGCAATGCAGAATCCAAAATAAAACAGTCAGGTTTTCTGCAGCTCCAGCATCCATTCTCAAGATGCAGTTGCTGATCCTGCTCTCACTCTCCCACCTAAGCTTCAGCAGAGGCAGATTGTTTTATCAAAGTTCCTGCTGCTGTTCACTGCACAGGTGTTGCAGGTCCCTGTACAGGGTGACACAGCCCACAGCTAAGCCAGGCAGATTATGTAGGCCTTAGGTCAACCAACTGTTCAGCATCTTGCGAGTAGCAAAAACAGGCCATGCACATTCCATGTGCCCCAAGTAACAGCTCTTTTTGATAATCTGACCTCTTTCCAAGAAAAAGGCTCTCTCTTTAAAAGCTCATTGCAAGCAGTTACAGCTGTTCTGATTTGTAATATTTACAATGGAGCCAATGCCAGAGCAGCCAGTTAGGAGAGATCATACAGGAACAGCCCCTGTCAGGCCCCAAGGTTGTCAAAACATGGAAGAGCCAAACTAAGCAGTAGCAGCATGCAAGGTATGCAAGAACCAGCTGTTCCTGGAGGTGAGCTCAGCTCAGCTCTCACAGGCTGGGCTGGGGGGAGGTTCCTGCTCAATCGGTAGCAGTGCTGCCATTGCCCAGCCTCAGCAACAGCCCTGCTCATGACACAGGAGCAGCACCACAGCCAGCTGCTCCCTGTGCAGCCCACGTGGGTGCAAACACACAGAAAAGATTTTTCTCATTCGTGTTTCTAAGTGTGTCTGTGTTTACATGTGTTTGTGGCACTTGTACATATGTGTGCATGTATGTGCACTTGTACACACAAAATACTACATATTTTGTCTTGTACCCTGGTAGAAAAGGTCTGCATTTGCAGCAGGTAAGAAAGGACCTCACATCAGCAATGGTGCAATGCTCTGAGGTTGCCATGTAGGATAACTACAATCAGGATACTCACTTTATCTCGAAGCTCCCTCAGGAGAAATGAAAGAGGTTGTCCATGGAGGCTTCCAGACTGAGTTGTGAGAGGCGTGTTGATATCAGCATGTGCATCCACCCAGATCACTCCGAGGTGCGGGCACTGCCGTGCATGGCCGCTGACAGAACCAAGTGCCAAGCTGCAAGTACAGTGACAAAGTCTTTAGTCACCATTTCTCCTTCAGAACAACTACAAGGACAATGGGAAGTCTCTCAGTCAGCCATGCTGTTACATTTCTACACATCAGATATCTGTGACAATAAAGTAAGCATCCCATACAGGACTGCGGTTTGCAAGGCATGCCGCTGCCATGATTCCAGGAGGCCAAGGAACTCTACAGGGTTATAGTCACAGATAAGCCAGAGCTCCCTGCTGTCTCTGCTGTCACCCTTCCCACACACTTAATCTTCACCTGCTCTAGATCCAAATGCTCCAGAAAATCTAACCTTTTTTTATTCTAGTCATGACACCTTCCCCCACAATTCCTTCTTGCATGCCCTACCATTTTCAACCAATTCTTAAAAGTTAGTGAAAAAGAGGAAAAATATTCATATTGTAAGATCTATTACAAAATTGTCTATGTGTAGGCTTTACAAACCTATCCTAAGAAGTGATGGGCAAAAGAGACACATCACTAAACATTCAGCAATAAAGAAACTGAGCAGTTCCTCCGAAGGAACCTGATGATACAAACTTTCCCAAAGAGGAAAACCTCAGTTGTGTGTCTACACAACTCATCACAGACCAGTCTGGAACTAAGCAGTACTATCTGAGAAAGTCAGCCTTTTGTAGCTGTCTTCTATGTTCCACCCCAAAAGCCTATCCCGAGGTATTGCCAAGAAATGACCCCCAAGTTGTTCCCCCTGTCCCCTTATTTTTTAAATTAAATTCTTGCACTCCAGTTGTCAACCTGCAGCATGAATGAATTGTTTTAGGTCAGCTCACCTGTGATCACCTCCTAAAGTGACACATCTGTGTCCAGCAGCTACTGCTCTGCTCACTGCATCAGCCAGCATCTGGCTGGCCAAGCCCACCGACCGCGGATATAAAATCAGGTTGTTGTACAGTTCATCGTTGGGAACTTGAGTGAAATTCAAATCTCCAAAGTCGTGCACTTGGCATCCTGGGAACACAGCAACAAAAGGAGAAAGTGACTTATTTAAATACCTTCCCAGGGAAATGCTCAAAATTAGTTGGGCAAGTATGAAAGGAACAACAGGAAAGGAATGGATCCATTTGACTATTTGCGTGAGATGCAAGCTCACAGCATTACAAATTAGAAAGTTTAAGACAACATTATCAGCCTAAGCTTAAGATAGCTTTAATTTAGCAATGAGCTATGCCAATCATAAAAAGTCACTTAGAAAAAGTTTGAATTTTTAAAAAATTATTTTATGATAAACTCTGACATGAAAAATTACAGTCTGCATTGCCATCTTTCTTCTCATTTAGACAGATTGTATACAACCTCAAATAAGCTCAATTGCTCAAAGGTACCGAGGACTACACATTTCACTAACTACTGCTGCAGTTATTTTACATTTTCAAGGTCCCCAAAAATCCAGGCACTAAAGTGCTAAGCAACAAATAATACAATTTTGTTACAGTACTTCCAGGCAACTCCATGGAGGATTCACTAGTGCTTTGTTAGGAGAACCTGTCCATTTTCCCAACACAAGGTATTCTAGAAGGCATTTTAATTCTGGGGCTTTGATCCCAAAACTCTTTGAGATCCTTTCATTGCCAGTTGCAACTTGACTGGCTGTTGAACCTGAGAACATTCTGGGTATAAAACTCAGTCTTTCCTCTCAGAGACTCTCAATTGAGACAGGCCTCTCACTGCAGGCTCTGATGAGGGCAGTAAAGGCCCCAAGGTATTTACAACTACAGCAACAGTGGCTTAATAAGACCACCCTGAACACCAGTCATTCCTGTCCCCTTGCTCCTCAGAATCACTAGTCTGTTTGCAGCTCAAAGCATCCAGGCCAGAGCTTGACATTTTGCCTTTAGCCATCCTATGATCAATGGGGCAATTTGAAAATTTAAGGCAAGTCAACATGAAGAAACAACCTACTTGGGGCTCTGGGTTCCTGCTTAATTTCCAGTAAGCCATTAGTCTAATGTCTAGGAAACTGGCTCTGTGAATTTGCTTGATGGATATTGCATAAAAGCATAGTTGAGAAATACATGACTTCTTTATATTTTAAAGACAGTTTTGACTGGTGAAATGAATGGAGGAAAGTTATTCAGTCACTTGGGCAGATTTGGTGCTGGGAAATAGGCAAGTAAACATTTTATAGCAGGGACATAGGTGGGCAGATGTTGGGGTATTTGCAAATGAACATGTCAGCTGAGCACAGCTGCTCAACAAAGGATTGAATAGATGTCTTGGCAACTCAGAAAGCACATTCTCTGCAGTGACAGTAATTCAAGCAGTAAGCAGGACCATGACATACCACTCCTTGCTCTTCAGAAGGCACCACAGGCAACCCAACTGCTTTTTTTTCCTCCTCCAGTAGACAAGACCTAATTAAGCAACAGGATGAAGGCTCTGGAATTTTGAGCCCATTCAATTTAAATGTGCTATCTGATCTCTGCGACCACTACATTTTCTACCCTCTGTTTATTCTGTTGCTGTGCAGAAGCAGAAAAAAGTTGTGAGTTCTAAGATGTTCAGTAAATGTTAAATTTTTTACTTGCATCATCCTGCAAGGCGACTTCTACACTATATATGCACACTGCTACACGTTTCAGTATTTCAAAGTTTGATGAAAGTACTTCAGCATGCCTAGGAGACAAGTTTTGGAAGCAAGACTTCAATGGGTATCAAAGCCTTTTGGAGATACTCTTATACAAGGGAAAAATGCCTTTGATCTAATACCTCTGACATCTGTGTGAAATAAATCTGCAGCTGGGAGCCAAATGCAGTTGAGTTACACATTGCAGGACAAGACATCACCCAGTGTAATGGAAGAAAGGACTACAAGTTTGGTTTTGTTCTCTCCTACAGGACATACGAGCACATAGCAGTATTTTTACCCATTAAAGGATAAAAAACAACTTCCTTTAATTCCATCACAAAGCTCCACTTTCAGACCAGTATAAAACAAAGATCCAACCATGCCATCATTCCTTGCACTTCAAGGAATCAATTAAAATTCTCCAGGTTATGCTCAAGGCAGGCCACACATGGCAGATTCGAGCAAGTCTGTGTAGAGAAGTAGCAAGTGCTTAGTAATTTCTGCTTTACCCTGCCCACCTCGAAGTTCCCATTGTAGGGCAAAAAGACTTGTTTCAGCTTCTGAATAAAAAACTCCCTTTGTTTCTTAGGATCATCAGCTTTATATAGCTTAACATTTTGTGGTCAAGAATTCTGCATTCTTGTCCACTTCCTGAACACATGAACTCATAATTCCCCCTAATTATTTTTATAGAAAAGTCTAATGTCTGTTAAAGACAATAGATGCCTTCAGTTTTTGTTATCATCTTCTAAAGTTTAGATAGGATTTGTGAACCTTGTAGCAGTTTCTTTTCTCAGCTTTGTGCATCCCTTGTCTCCAGGCCCGCTGTTTTTATGTGCTTGCAGAGGACAGCTCAGGTTTCCCAGGGTGATAAGGAATGTTTTCAGCCAACTATCCAAAGGCCATCTGATTAAGATACAGTTAATCTCAGAAGCACATGCTAATCCAATACTCAAACATTAATATCTTCTCTTAGTATTATTTCTTTTAATGGTGCCTAGTGTTTTGAAAACTGGGATTAAATGACCTTAGGGCAAAGGGAAAGCTTAGTGAATAGACAGTGCACAGAGAAAGAAATTCACAGTACTTAGATATGCCATGTATCCCAAAGTGTGGGAAGTGTATGTGCACTTGTGCACACAGTTTTTCAAATGCCCAGATACTAGAGATGAAATCAACATGCACATTTGTCTTAATGGTACTGAACAAAGAAAAACAGTTTAATACATCAATAACTACTTCAATAATTTGACATAACTTTTATTTAGAATCTCAGCTATTAGTCTAAAACTTAAAGACTTGAATTGTTTTCCATTTCATCTGCCTGCTTGCACATAGATTTAAGTTTGTTTCTTAAAGCCCTCTCAACTGCATTATTCATGCACAGAAATTGGTCAATGGATAGACATGCTGTAGGGCTGTGCAATCTGGGGGATTTTGCTGTTATTTGGCCATTAGTGAAAGATTTTATAATCTCACCAAGCACTTACTTTCTTTGGTAGCTGGGACACTATTTTGTACAGATACTAATGCTTATAAACAAAACAGCTTTTTAAATCAGCACCAAAAGTTAACATGAAGAATATATGGAGCCTTTTAAAAGGCAGTAGGATTCAAGTTCTGAAAGGTAAAAAAAGCTGTGGACAGATAGGAAAGCCAGCTTCTTTACATTCACAGCATCCACACTATTTGTCAGTGAAGCAGATCAGGTCTAGCCAGGATTAAAATTATTTCAAATAGAAACATACTGTAAGTACCATACAGCACTTAAGGAGTAAACAGCATGATATTTTGCTAGTAACTAAAGAGTATTAAATTAAATGTGATCAAAAGTCTTTTGTTCACATGTTCAAGCCCTAACAAATTACTTTTAAATGAAAAATATATTATATTTGATTCATTAGTCAATTATTAACAGTGCAAGAACTTTATAACAACCAAATACATGCAGGTCAGCTCCACTAACACTCTGGCTCAAGCAGAGATCCCTTTTTGAAGTGAGGAAAACAAAAAAGCAAGCCTGAATAATCTATTGCTATTACACAAGCTTTAAAGAGATACAAGGGAGATAAAGGTGTCGATCTGAGTACAAACACACAGTATAGTTACATAACTAACACGTGCATATGCACAACAGTGCTGTCAGAATGAACGACCAGCGTGGAAAGGCAGCATCTACAGCTCAGGAGTGCAATTCCCAGGGTTCAATGCCCCCCCTCTGGCATCAGAGGTGCCTGGGGGCACATTTCAGCCAAAAAAAATTAATAAATTAGCTTGAAATAGTTTGCACAGTAGATCATTCCCAGGTTGCTTTCTTTTGACCAGAACAGGTTAGGGAAAGATCACACAGGCATTCAACCTGCATAATAAATATAACAGTTTTGGGGGGCAGCAAATGGGAATTGGAACAAAAGCACAAGGAACATGGGATAGAAGTGATCTCCTAAGACTGCCAGTTTACACTGGGCATTTGTGAACTGGACATTAAGAAAAAAACAAGAAACAAACACCTAATTAATGGGAAAGTAAATCCTCCTCTGGGTGGAACTTCCCAAAGTTACTAGACCTTCTTTCACATTTTATTATATAAAGCTGCTCACACGAAAGCATCACTCCTGCAAACTGTTTTTTCAGATTATAGCATCACTTACTAAATCACCACAAACACAGAAAGGCTTTTTGAGATGCAATGGCTATTATGAGCAATGTGTATAGGCAAACTTAACAGTTTACTTCCCATGAATGAAACCAAGTTACCATCCTTCTTTTCAGTATAAGCCCATTGGCTTATGGTGGGGACTTTGCAATCCTTTCTCAGAGATACTGTCAAAATGTTACACAACAGCAAACAAATGATTCAATTCATTATGACCAGTGCATTCTGAAGCTTTTTTTTTTTAAGGCAGTTTTAACCCTTCAGAATTATCCAGGATGTGTGTGTGCTACAACTACACTAACGAAGTACATACTTTCATTTTACATGAATAGGAAATTAGGCTAGCAAGGTTCCCATTGTAAGAGACAGACTTCAGCAGCCTAATTTAATCATAACCCTCTTGCTAGGAAGTTCATTACACATCATCTACTTCTCTTTAAACTGAATAGGTATCTATTGGAAGAAATTTACTGGATACAAGGTTGATGGCTCAGTAGATTCCTGTCAGTTCTAAAATTTCACTTCCTAAAAGGCAAGTTCTTGTCTGAGCAATTCCCATCCTTTTTTTTAAATTTTGAAAGGTCTGGTTTAAGATGAAGTTTCTATAGCTGCACATATTTAAAATGCTTCATCTACAAAAGCAACAAACAAACCCAATTCCAACTGCTCCCCTAAGTCTGTAGTCAAGATGTCCCTTACATAAAGTGAGCCAAAAAATATTTTTTCAATCCCAAATCGAGCAGCCATCTCATTTCCCTTTGAAAACTGCTTATAACTTTAATCTCTTATGAAATTCGGTGCAGTTGACCTTAAGAGGAGTTCAAAAACGTCAGTCGGAGGTGTTGGGAAACATTTGCACTGTGGCTTGCATCAGAGAGAAGGGTGTAGCTATTGCGTCTGCCACACCACCAACAAACCCTGCATGCGTTCTAATTCCTTTCAAATAAGCTTAACTCAGACACAGTTCCTGATAACAAGGACACACTGGGGCTCTTACAATGCCAAAAGAGCCTTCCTCAACAACAAGCACCTTATGCTTTAGATTGTTACAGAAGTAAGCAGTTATTACATTAGTTAACCCAAGCAGGTAACACTTGAGAGGAAGGGAGAGCAGAATATATTAGAGATTACTGAAATTCTCTTCCTCCCTCTTAACCAACAGGGAGAAACTAACATCTGACCACTTTACTTCTTCATATACAAATGAAAAATCTTGGGTTGTTGGTCTGTGGGCTGTTTGGGGGGTTATTTTTGTATTTAACTTCAGTGCTTCATTCCCTGCTTTTCAGCAGGTGGTGTTATAACATACATAATATATATATAATATAATTTTCACCTTTCATCCAAAACCACTCCTCCATATAAATAAAAAAAAAAAAATACATAACCCCCAAGAGCTCTGTTCATTGACTTGACTCTAGTCTCCCCTTATTTAAAGATTAAGAAGAAATAATCAATTCAGCATGATCTTTACCAGCATAGCTTTATTTTTAAATATTATTTTTAAAGGCATTTAAACTAAATTGACACATAGAACAATTACAGTTAAAGCATCAAGTGACATTTACCCCAAATTCACAAAGATTCTTTTAAAGCTAATTTCACAGAATGCAACCTTGAGTATGCACCAGCCAAATGGGAGAGGGAAAAACAAACATCAAATCAATCAATGGCTGACACAAAGCTTTTCATTCCAAAGCAGACTGTGTACTCCATCAGCATGGGGAAGGGAAGAGAATATCAGAAGCAACTGACTGCAAGGATTGCCCTAACTCTGTATTTTCAGTGTTGGCATTCTCCTGACTTCCAAGGCTACTTGTAATCATGCAAATACTGAAGGTACAACATTCAAAAGGACAAACCACATCTGCTGAGCACAGTTGTGCACAGCAGAGCACACTCCCCCAGGGAAGCTTAGCCTCCCCTGCTCAAGGCAAAACAGCCAATGTTGGGAAGAAGCAACCTAAAAACAGCTCTCCTCCAAAACCCCAGCAGGGCTCCTTCTGCCTGCCAGGTCATCACAACCAGTTCCTGGCTCCCTTCCCTCACAGAGTGGAGCATGCCCTTGATGCATTCTGACAACTGGCATAATTTTGAAGACTCATTGCAAATGCCAGTTACAATCAGCCCCTTTAGCTGTGCTTTGATTTTTGACAAACCACTGGTCTTTGAAGGAAACCAATCATGGCTAATCTGCATTTGAGAGGTAAACAAGAATAGCAGATTCTCATGGATCTTTATCTCTGTATAAATAAAAAGAGGTAATTAAATCTAGTTCCAGAAATAAGTTGCAGTACTACATAAGTATGTTGTACTGATATTATTAAACAGAAGTGTTCGGGCATGCTTATGTCTAAGGGAAAGGAAAAAGGACTGCCTTTTCCCCTGAAACAGAATGGATAAATGAGGGGGGAGGGTATTCCTGGATTAAAAAAAATGCATTCCTATTTCTGCTTTGTAGAGAAGAATTAGGTGTTAGTCTGACCTCTTTATGCTATATCCAAACTGATTTTTGTTCCTGAGAAAGTTCCTAGCAAATGAATACTTAGCTTTGACAGTACTAGCACCAGATGTGGTCAGAAATAAAAAGACATCAACAGTAGCATTTCTTACCTCAACAATGCAGAGATCTAACTAAACAACATGCTGCTTAAAAGTCAGCAGTTATTTAGAATTTTGCCTGTCTCCCACTTCATCAATAGCAGAAAACATAACTCAAAAAAAGCCAGCTCTTGATGTTATCTATACAATAAATTTAGACTTTATTGGAATTCTAGAGATTAGAGATATTTGACTGGCTCTACTAATGTCTTTACAAGTTTAAAATACTGAGTTTTAAAGAGAAGCAACTGAGGTAAAAGCTAATGCAAAACAGAGCTAGAATCTAATCCAAGAATTCAAGAATCCATTCCTCACAAATCTTGTTTCTAACATGCAAAACCAATCTTAGTTCAAATACAGAGCAAGCAGAATAGTACAGTTTATCAAATTCTTCAGGGATACAGGCAACTCTTTAAACACATTTACTGGATGGATTGATGAACATTATTTCCCCAGCAATGCAGCTGTAACTCTTGCCAGTCCAAATCTGCAGAATCTCAGCACCTATACTTATATAAGCATAATTGGTGCATAACTAAAAAACTGTTTCTCTTCCTTCTAAACTGTTTACTGAAGAAGATTTAGGTGGATAAAGAGGAGATATGTAGAAGCAGCTGCCTCATGATTTATTGAGACTGATACTAACCATATGAGCAATCCTGGTGAAGAAGCAAAGTTGCATTGCTATTTCTGGCAGCAGATGTCAATAGGAGTCCAATGGTTTTGGGCAAAGCAGTAGCACAACTCCAGAGACATGGGGATTAACAGCTCCACGCCTCTTTTAGAGGAGGTTACTCCTTTCTGAGTCACTACACTGACCTCATGAAACCTATTACTGAAGAACTTTTTTCCAGTCAAACAGAAGAATGGTGCTCATTCTCTCTGACAAGTATAGTTCCACTCTGTGTGTAAGCCACATGTCTCTGCAGTTCACCAATCTGCCAAGCCAGCCACTCGGATCCAAACTTTGCTAGTCAATTCTACAGTAACCCAAATCCAAGCCTAAGCTCAGCAGCCCAGCTGCATGCAGTTCTAAATAAAGACCAAAAAAATTTAACAGTCAACATACAAGAATGAATACTTGGGAAGCAATCTTACACTAAAGTTGTTCCCATGCCAGCCGCAGCACAGATGCTCTAAGTCACCTCAAAGGCTACAGTAAGACACAGTAGCTATCTATCAACTATAAAACTGAGTAAGGCCTTTCCTCAAGTAAGAGGACTGCCTAATCTGCAGCAAATAGGAGAAGCCCAAGAAATTCTCACTTTAAAAAACTTCATACTTTGCACCTTAAGTAGCTTATGCATCTGCCACCTATCTTCCCCACTCCTAGCCAACAAAAGTGCAAAAGCCTCTACATATTGCACCCACTTCTGTTTACTGTTAGAGCAGTACACAGCCCTACATGCTTTGCACCCTTTTCTCCCCCATGCCAAGGAGTTGTAGGTCTCTGTTTCCACAAGATGGCAAGATGTCCTTTAAGGTGATAACATTTTAGTTTCCCTTAGGAGAAGAAGCAAAGGGAAAAGACAAACATTGCCAAGGTGAATAAAAATCCCCTCAGACAGAGTAAGTTATATTTTAATTTACTCCTGCTAGACTTGCACACCCCCTGCTTTTGACTTGGCAGATGGACTCCGGCTACAGTAACTCTTCCTGAGTACACCTTGTGCTACTACCAACAGGTAACAACAGTGCTCTCTATGCTTCTAACAAGGGGATAAAAGTCATATTCGTGGTTTAGATTCATCTCTGACAGTCTGGTACAGACTAGCAACAACATCTGCCTCTGTGCTCCCTCCTCGGATTTCAGCCTAAGCATAAACAAGCAGTTCACAGGCAGTCATTACTTGAGGCAGCCAAGAAGTTACTATACCATGTAGCTATGGTCACAGAATCTTTCAAGGGAGGGATCCCCCCCCAAAAATAGAAATTGGAATAGCAGCTCAGAACATTGCAATAGGACTATGAAAGAACAGAAATTAGGATAGGGTCAAAGGAACAATAAATTTCCCCCCCAAATACACCAGTGAAAGCAAAGTGCAAAACAGTGCAAAAAAGTGGAAACAAAAGTTCAGTGTTCTCACTCTTTCTGATACAGCTGGAGCACTATCAACAGAAGTGATTGAATATAAGGCACACAAACATTTAAAGAGGCATGTGGCTGCTTTATATTCAAAGTAACAAACATAGTATATGCATCTTATTACCCAAATTCTACCTTTTAGAAGACCCTCCAGAGCACCTTCATTTTATATAGGTCGAGTTGAACTTGAATTACAAATGGAAGATTAATAAATCAAAACTTTAAATAAGCTTTAAAATTTCAGGCAAACAGAAGAGTCTGATCACCAGAAATCTCTTCCACTTGAAAGACTATGAGGGCAATTTTCAGAGTTACTGTTAATGCAGAGGAACACTGCCTCTTTCCCCCATCTGTGCTTCTTTAGATGGCCCAGAATCCAGCCTCACTCTTGTACTGGGAAGCATCAGTCCACATTTCATATCTGGTTTCAAAGTTGTAATGACAAGGAAAATCAAGTTTATAGCATTCTTTCATATCCAAGCAGAGAATGGGGGCATGTAACAAACACTTCCCATATGTGATGCCTAGAGAGGCTACTTGGAACAGAGGCTAGACAGGGTTAAAGTAATACACAGGCCCTATGGTCACAAATGCTTCAGAGCTAGCCAATACAGGTGAAGAAGCCCTGTATCTTAGACAAATGTTATTTCTTTTTAAAGGAGAAACCTGGTCTGCTGCAGTATAATTTGCCTGTCCCTGGAAAACAACCAAGAATCTGTGAAAATTATTAACTCTTATAATAAAACAGATAAATAGAATATCCAAAGAAATAATTAGAATCATACTGTGGCTCCATTCCTACTGTGGCCTTCTAAGAAGTATGAGCAGAAAGTTCATAGTGTTAGAAAGACAAAGAAAGCAGCTAAAGTTTTACTGCCAGTCCAGCATACTACAGGACTCCAAGTAATGGCACTATTACAACAGTACTGCAGCCAAAGCTATCCTGGCATCCTAGGGAAGAAAAATAAGCAGCCCACACATCAAAACAATCGTTTGTTAAGTTCCCATGAACAACAAATGTGTACAGTACAAAAGGCTACATGGCAGCACTCTCCTCCATCTACCACCCTCCCCGCAAGCAAATTGTCTTTGCACTGTAAACCACTGCTCTGTGCATGCTGGTGACTGCCATCATTTCAGGATGGGCCCTCACAGCAGAACCTGTGCTTAAAAGGGCTGCAGAGATTTAAGTAGCAATAGACATCAACACCACCTTAAAAAACAAACCAACCCCACCCCCATGGAAGAACATGCCAGCAATAGGAAACTGCAACTGCAGAAGGAAGAAATCCCAGAGCCTCTAAAAATCGTAAGGGAGCAGCAAGAAAATATCTCCATGTACGTTACTGATTAATGAGTAAACAGCCTATAAGAAACTAAGCAGTGAAAGTATTTTTAAAGTTTAGTTTAGCTTGCTTCATTTCTATCCTCATAACATTTTGATACTGGAATCCAGAAAGGGCTTGAATTTCCCTTTCTTTCTACAAGCTCCTATTGAAATGAGCTTGTGTCAAGGCAAATGAGAGGGCCTTTTCTTCCAGTTTTTAATTTTGTTGGGTTTTGTGGGTTTGGGGTTTTCCTCAAAGAATTCTTACAGAGTGGAAAACATTAGCTCTGAACCACTTGAAAGAGAACCCCAAGCCTTCCAGTATAAAATTCTGTTATTGATACAAAATAATCTGCTGCTCAGAGTCTTATTTAGAAGAGCATCCTCCTTTCAAGCCTAGCAATTTGTTAGTTTCAAATAAACTTTAGGCTCAGTAACTATTCTAGTACAAAGAACCTCTTTTAGATACCCTCTTCTACATTTGCTGAGATTATAGATCATGTTCACTAGAATTCAAGTATTGCCAAGGATGGCAAATGTCTGTACTTTGCATAAAACAAGAGAGGAAAAGAATAACTACTCATTTGGCTGCCAGCTGGGACTTTTCAGCTTGTGAATCATAAGATATGCAGGATAAGCCTACAGGGCTGCACAGAACAATTGCTTCTGTTTTGAAGAGTTCTTACAATTCAGAATAAAATTGCTAGAGGGTTATTAGGCAATTATCTCTGTAAGCATCTAAACTCTACTGACACTAACCACCCAGGGAGCAGATATGGGCTCTTTCTATGGCCCAGCCCTGCCATCCATCCCATCACACCGTTTTCAGTAACACTTTTTAGATTAAAGATTCTCCAAGACACAGTTCAGCTTTACAAGTTTCTATCCTGTTTCTAGTAACTGTAGGACAGCTTTCTGCAGGTCTCAGCCCGTAGAAGTGATAGATGTTAGAAGCTGAATCGCAATTAAGTGCACGGGTTTGCTTGCACAAAAAGACCAGAAACAGCCCATTCACAGGGTGGTATTTGCAAGCATTTTCAAAGACATCAGAAAAGACCTCATACATAAAACTGAGCACTTCTCCAGAAAATTCGTAATTTCATTACCTGGAAGCATACGAATCTTTTAGGAACAAACTGGTAACGAACACAGAAGAGGAAAAAAAACTAGGCAAAGCCCGCACTATGTGGTAACCCGAGCATCTTCACGGTCTGGATGTCGTGGGCGCACACAGCGATGCAAACAGCCTCTCGCTGCCCCGGCTCTGCCGGAGTCAGCACGGGAGCAGCACACGCTCCGTGCGCCGGTGCAGCGTTCGCCGTGCGTCCCGCTGTTCTGGGCAGCCGGAGCGCATCGCGGCCGGGCAGCCGGGACCACCGGCGCTCTTTGTTCCGGGGACCCCCGCAGGGCCCGGGGCGGCTCCTCCCGGTGCGGAATGCGACAAGCCTCTACCTCCCAACGCCGCCGGAAGGCTGCGGGCATCGCCGGCGCCGGGGCACGGTGTGTTCCGTGAGTCACGGAGGCAGGAGCCGTCTCCCCCCGCCCGCAGCCTGAGAGCGGCTGAGTCACGCTGCCCCGCCAGGGGCGGGGGGCGATGCGGGCACCCCGCAGCC
>VZTT01010429.1:68911-81719 GCA_013400855.1 Buphagus erythrorhynchus | reverse complement strand
CCCCCCGCGCGGCCCCGCCCCCGCCCCGCCCCGCTCCCCTCACGCCCGCCCGGGGTTTTTCCACTGCAGCCGCCTCGCCTCGCCTCGCCAGCCGCTGGCTGGGCACGGCGGCCGGGCTCCCGCGGGGCCTCCGTCCCTTCACAGCCTCCGCCCGCAACCCCCGGAGGCCGAGGGCAGCTGCTGTCGCAGCCGCCCGTGGGGGGCTCGGAGAACAAGTAGCGCCTCAGCCGGGCTGGCCACACTGAGCGCCGAGAGCCCCCGTGGGCAGTGCAGGAGCGCGGCTCCGAGGCTTCGCTGAGGAGAAATGGGTGGCGCTCATCACCTGATGACCTTGATAAAGCATTGAAGAGCCAGCTCTCCAGCACCTGCCTCGAACAGTGATCTTGGAGCATTGTGCCCTGAGACGGTTCTTAGTCTCCAGCTGTTCCTATTCGAGGCACATTTGAAGGATGATTAACAAATGATTTAAAAACAAGTGAAAGTCCCCACCTTTCTTCGCTGTGACAAGGCAACAGGACTCCCACTGTCACATGTGCAGTCTTTATGTACAAGTTTGAAAGAGAGGCTGACAGGTCATGAGATGAGAGGGCGCAAACATGGTTAAACAGGGACTTGCCAGTGACACACACACAAAAAAAAATCCAATCATACTTTTGCTTTTCCCTCTTAAGATTTCCAAGTTCTCTCCTGTCTCTGTACCTCAGTAACTCCCCGTGTCTTGTTAATGTGAATTATCGTTACCACTCCTCCAGGAGCTCATGTTTCTTTTCTGTCCTGTTGCTGACCTCGCTGTTCAGTGCTTTTACCTCTTCTATCCCCTACTCTGATTTCCACTTCTCTCTGTCCCATCTCTGAAGCTGTCATACCAGCTGTCATAACTCCTTCTTATTTACTTCAGTCCTTCTCACCTGCCATTTCAAACCTTTCTTCCCTCTTTTAAAAGCCTGTTTTCAATTTTTTTTGTTTTTTTTCCACTTTCACTTCATCAATGAACTTACTTCATTCTCTTTTGAACTTCAGTATTTTCTTCTCCATTTCTGAAGTTCGTTGTCTGCTGTTACTTTTTTCCCCTCCAGGCCAGCTCACTTTTCCTCTTCAGAGCTCCAGCCCATCCCTCCACCTGGTCTCTTGTGTCATACTGAGATCCTGGACATCCTGAGATCCACGGATGGCAGCCATCAACCACGCCTCTAGGCAAAGGAAAGACCTCGGTTGTGATTCTCTGATGCCCCTTGGATTTTCATGTCCCCTAAGACTCCTTTGCTGCCCCTGTGAAAACAAGTTAACAGTTTTTTTTAATATATAGTATCCATCCAAGAGCTCTGAAGATACCATGAATGAAGTAAATTGTTCACAGAAAGATGGCACCTGCAATTAAAGCTAACACTCACTCAAAAACTGTGGGAGAAGGGAGAAAATAGCAAGGCCAAAGGAATCAGGATGGCAGTTTGGAAGTCACAGGGCTGTAGTTGTATATTACTGCCACGTAAGTCACATGAAGTAATAACTGAAATGCATTAAAGGGAACACAATACAAAGACTCATTAAGTCTCTGTTTGCAAAGCCAAGTCTCCAATTTATCATGTATTTAGATGGCAAGGGACCAGAAAACTCTGCTTTAAACCTCGGGGGGAAAAAATCAAAAGAGCTTGTAGCTAAGCAGGGTACAGACAAGAAAATACATTTATGTAGTTGCAGATGGTAAAGACAAAGGGGGAGAAGAGAACCTTCTGGAGAAGAGAAGGTTGCATGAAGAACTCATAGAAACCTTCCAGTATCTGAAGGGGGCCTTCTGGGAAGCCAGAGACTTTTCATCAGGAATTGTAGTGATAGGACAAGGACTGATGGGAAGAGGGGAAATTTGGGTTAGACATTAGAATTTTTTCCTTTGAGGGTGGTGAGACCCTGGACCAGGTTGCCCAGGAAGGCTGTGGATGCCCCAACCCTGGCAGTGTTCAAAGCAAGGTTGGATAAGGCCTTGAGCAACCTGGTCTAGTGTGAGGTGTCCCTTTCCAAGGCAGGTGGTGTAGAACTAGATGATCTTCGAGGTTCATTCCAACCCTTGACATTCTATGATTCCCTGAAAACCCCTGCCTCTTCATCACGGCCAGAGACAGGCACAGCACCACTGAACCCTGTGCCCTTTAAAACTCACACTCCATAAACAGAGGAAGCAATCAATGAATTATCAACATGTGCAGACGCAGGAACGCTGGTGTCATCGGGATTAAGGAAAGACGCCTGGCGAGGTACAACAAGCGGGACCGCCCAGCGGCGGCACTGCCCGGAGAGAGCGAGCGCAGCCGGCAGAGCCGCCCCTCGGCCCAGGCCCCTCCCGCGGGAGGGCGGGCGAGCCGGGCCCCGCCTGCCCGGCATGGCGGAGGAGCGGCGGTTCCGCTCGGCCTCGGGGGTGCCGATCGCNGGGCCCCTCCGCCGTCCCCGGGCCCCTCCGGCGCTCGGGCCCGGCGCCCCTCAGCCCGTGTCCCGCTGTCGCCCCGGGGGAGTCCTGCGGGCTGGGTGGCCGCGCGTGTCCCCGGAGCGGCCTTGGCTAGCGGCGCCCGGGGCGTGGAGGGCGGCCGGAGCCCCTGGGAAGGCGCTCAGCGCCACTCCCGGGCATCCCCCGCGCCCCGGAACGCCGAGCTGATGGGTGTGTGCTGGCAAAGGGAGAGAGATGTGTGCCAGCCTGAGGGCCGCGGGCTTGCCCCGCTTGCCCCGGTGGCTTCTCGGGTGCCTCTGTTGGTTTGTAGCCTCTTGACAGATAGGGTAGATGTATGTCTGGGTGCTGAGTGATGCCTGGCACATGCTTATGAGTCCAACTAACACGTGCTCACTTGGAGAGATGGGTTGTGAGAATCTGGAATTAAGGAGGAATTGAAGAAGGTGAATGATTGTTAATCCCCAAAATGAATTTTTCTGAGTGACTCAGAGAGCACTACACCGTGAATGTCATCACTTTTCACAGCTGAGGCAGAAAGATGTTTGCAGTACAGATTTCAAAAGCTGCTGATTTCTAAACTAATGCTTTTGGATTTATCAAAAACTGGACCCAGTTATGTCCAGACTGAAGTCAGTAGCTTGACCAAAGAAGCTGGTCACTGTGACCCATGCTTTGACTGTGATACATCCATTTTTTTCAGCAGTCTTTCCTAAGAAATGAAGATAGAGATCGCGTTATGAGTCAGTTGTCAGGAGTCAGGAAAAGATGGTTCATGTTCGGGTTTCATTTTTTATGAAAGAATACACCACAGTCAGTGCTTACCACCTGCTTGCCTTTACACATGTTCTTGCAGCCTGCATGCAAGTGACTGCAATTCTTCCTTTTGCCAGGAAATCAGGTCTGAAAGTGTCTCTCTCTTTTAGTGGATTTCAGTGTCTGTAGTTCCTGACTGTCTTTTTTCTCCTGTCATAACAAACTTTTGGAGGAGTCCTGTGTACTTCCTGAAGCCATGGTTTCTTTAGCTCACGTGGTGGTACAGGCCCAGCTTGAGTGGTACGGCTGTGCAGTTCTGGTTCTTTAGAAAGTGTCAATTATAACTCTCATTCATGGGTAGGTGGTCTGGAGTTCTGTAAAACATGTCCCAGAACTAGGTTGTAGGCTGTGGACCTTTAGGATTTATTGCCAGTTCTTCAGGTGACTTACTGGTGACTGTAGTGTCATCAGTTATATATTAAAATATATTAGCAACCCCAAGATTGCAGCATGCAAAAGACATTGATCCTTAGACAAAGTACAGGATAAAGCAGATTTTCTTTGGATTGATACTTCAGGCAAAAAGAGGGTGAGGTTTGAACAAATACAGACTGGCAGTTCAGAATAAGAAAACCACAGGCAATGTTTATGCTGAAGGAGGGTTCCTCTGCTCTGACAATCCACCCTTGGTTCCTGTAAACATTTCACAACACTTTGTTGTCAGTGACATCATCTTTGTAGAAGTTGGCATAATACACTCTCATTGATATAACTGGCTTGTTTGGGTTGAGTTTTCTGCATTGAACTTGGAAGGGAATAGAATTTTCTTGCTGTTTTTAATTTCAGCTCCCAGTTGTTAGTGTGTACTGCAAAAAACTGATTTAAACCTCATTACATATATATCAGCCAGCCAGGTTAATAAAAGGACTCTACCTAAGTAAAAATGCTTTGCACCTGTAGCTTTAATACACAATTTACTGTGCAATTGTACTTTCTCTAAAGCTGTATGAAAGTAAGACCAGAGCTCTGCCTTTTCTTGGCTTATGTTACAGAACAGCATGGTGCTCTCTGCCGCCATCTTCATCACACTGATTGGCCTGATCATATACCTGCACTTTGTGAAGATTGACCAGGAGTCCCTGTTGGTCATCGGCTCACTCGGCATCCAGGTGACTTCGTCCTATGCCTCAGGGAAAGAGAGCACAACCTTCATTGAGATGGGTCAAGTGAAGGATGTGGTTATCAATGAAGCCATCTATATGGTAATCGTACAAAGTCTTGTCTTCTTGTGTCTGGGCACACTCACAGCCAGAGCAGTTTCATAAGCATGATTTACCAGAGCAATTAAACACAGCACCATCCATAGCTTTACTGACATCAGGAGCTTTATTTCGGATTTTTCTCCTTATTCTGTCATCTCTCTGATTTAAAGGAGAACTCAAACCAAACAAATAACCTCAAAAAGCTAAATCCATCCCTTGGATAATGCCACTGGCATTGAGCTAGTGGGTTTAATCCTTTGTGTTATGCTGTTACAAATCCTGATGTCCGGCTTCATATGTAGTCAAGATGCAGATGAGAAGCTAAGACAACACAAACTGGTTTTTCCTATTGCCGGGGTTTTCTGCAAAGCTCCTGTAGAAAAGCAGACCTTACCCTTCTAGCATGTGTATGTTCTTTTCAGATTAAAAACGTAATAGAAAAAAACAGGTAAAATATTTCTGTATCAAGTGAAAGCTATTGACAAAAATCTGTAGACTTGACTGTGACCTGGCAGGATTTGCCTTCAGCCCAGTGAGTTGAAACAGATCCTATTTCTGTGCTAACTCCAGGCAGTTGTAGCATTTTTATACTCCAGTGATATTTGTCTGTTTGTCTTGTAGCAAAAAGTCATCTACTACCTGTGTATCCTTCTCCGGGACCCTGAAGATCCTCAGGGAGTATCTGAGGTTGTGCCACTCTTTCAGGTGAGTTTGGCTGAATGGTGGAGATATCCAGATTGTGGTCTGTGTGTGTGCACTAGTTGTCTAAGCATATTTAAATTCTACTACAGGTAGCCTGACAGTTGCCTTTCCCTGGCTGGGCTGTCAGGGTGGGTGGCTTTTGAAGTCTCACAGAACTACGGATGGTTTTTTTCATTTGCTCTCCATTCAAACAACAGAGAGTTGTGTCAATCTGAACCCAGCCAGGAGTTTGCATGAACTAAAAGTCTTTGCCTCATACAAGGTGCTGCAGACTTGTAGAGCTTTCTGTGCAGTCCTGTGCTCAGGGTTACCACCATAACTCTGGCACTATGCTGCAGTTGATTTTTCTCTCAGCTCTGTGTACCAAAATGCATAAAACCTCCTTGGCATTGGGATGACTTCCCCTGCCTGACCTGCTGACAAGGATCATGGAACAAGCCATGACCAATTTGCTTAATGTATAATAACTTGTTTGTGTTGCCGTTACCTCGTCTCCCCTCTCTCTTCTCTTGCTAACATGTTCTGACTGTTCATAATCTCATTTTTGGAATGGATTTGCTTTGTGTGTGTTCATGCCTAACACAACAATACCGTTATCCTTGAGGGGTGGTAAGCAGTATAGATGTACCTCACTTCTTAGACTGCTGAGCTGTACAGCCCTCTCTGTCCTTAATTCACCTGCTGCTGGTGACTGTTTTGTAATCTGTGTACAGTTTGTGACTGGATACAGTCAGTCTTCAGCTAAATACTAAATAGTCTATTCCATTGATACTTGCTGCTAACTCAGTCCCACAACTGTAAAGATGTTTAGTAACAGTAATATAAATTAGATATTTCTCATATAGACAAGGGAAAAAGTAGATTTGCTGGAAATCAACAGCTACTAAATTCCAGATAGCTGCATTCAAGTACCTGATTTTAGTTAGGTATGCTCCTTTCCAGGTTCAAAGAGTCTGCCTGGCATCTGTATTGTTTCTCTCTCTTTTTTTTTTTTTTTTTTGACCATTCAGCTCTGAACAGTTTTATTTTCATGGAAATAGCTTAGTACCAGTAGAGTTGACTCCAGCAGCAAAGGAGGTATGGAACTCTTCCATTTTGAAATTCAGTATCTGTATGTAATTATTTTAACATCCAAGTTGGTATGTTAGTTTTGAAGGAGCAATGATTAGTAACTTTATTGTGTCTCCTTCATTGTGTTTCTCTTAAGTTATGTCAGCCTTCAAAAATACAGTTTCCTGTGTCACTCAGCCCAGGAGCCCTGCTGCACTGAATTGACCTTTTGTTCTCTTAAGCAACTCTTGCAAGGAGGCATTTGATGGACTTTACACAGTAATGCTGTTTTGGGAGCTCAAAAGTTATAGGATCATAGGGACTGTGGGACTGTGAAACTTTCACTTCCTTTCTGGTTTTAATCTGGTCCAGGTTAGAATTGATGAAAAATCATTGTACTTTGACCACTGTTTGCTGTTTGGGTAAAATTAATCGGTGTTTCCATTCAGATCCTGATTCTCTGTTGTTTGACTTCTAGAGCTCCAAGCCACGACTGGACTGCTTGATAGAAGTGTACAAAAGTTGTCAAGAGATCCTGGAGCAGAGGAAGACAGCTCCACAATCAAGTGAAATAAAATAGCTGAAAAAAAAGGCAGCAAACTTTCAGCAGAAGTCAGAGAGACACATGGAAAAGCAAGCAAAACTGCCCCATGAGCAGAACTTTTTAGGCTCATGCAGAAAAGGTTTTTTCTTGCCTCTCCAGAAAAGAATTATGGGGAAATAGGGCAAAAGGAGACAAGAAAATGCGTCAATTTTTTACTCTTTCATGTATCTGAAAATTATGCTAATATTATAAAATAACCTTGGCTGGACTGCCATAAGTATGCATTCTTTGGTTTTTATTTAACCCTTTGTTTGAAAAACACACTCAAATACCAGAGCTGATGTGTTGGCTCAGATAATAACTTCCTGATTACAGGAGAATTTCAGAAGGACAAAACCAGAAAATGAAACTGTTGCATTCAGTTATGTTTAATGAAATAAACATCAGAGATCTGAAGACTGACTTCTTCAGCAATCTGCTTGAAAGAGTCCCATGGGATGGAGCCCTAGAGGGAAGAAGCATCCGAGAAAGCTGATTGATAGTCAAGGATCATTTCTTCTGAGATCAAGAACAGTCCATCCCAATGAGCAGGAGGTAAAGCAGAAATGCCTGGAAGCCTGCATGGATGAGCAAGCTGCTCCTGGCAACGCTTGAACACAAAAACAAAGTAGACAGAAGGTGGAATTAGGGACAGGTGATTTGGGAGAAATGTAGCAACACTGTTCGAGATGTAGTTAGAAAAGCTAAAGCCCAGCTGGAGATGAATCAGTTGGTGATGAATCAGAGGGATGTCAAAGGCAACAAGAATGGTTTCGTTAAGTGCTTAACTATGAAAAGGAACACAGGGAAAATGTGAACCCATTGCTGAATGGGGCAGGGCACCTGTTTACACAGGATACAGAAAAGATGTGGCATTTAAAGGGCCACATCAGTTACTCTGAGAATATGAGGCACATGTGGTGTTGAAAATTATTGTAATGACAACGTGAATAAAGTTTTATTGATCTGTGCTCTTGGTAGTAACTTAAGGTTGGGAAATTCTTCTTTGTTGATAAGTAAAAGTTACTGTAACACTTAACTGATATTTTTCTCTCTATATTCCACTACTCTTTAGTAATATAAATGAGGCGACTGAAGTGTCAAAACAAGAGCTAAACCCACAAGTTGGCAGGAGCCTGCATTTATGCTTGTTTTGCATACAATGCTGGACCCTGCTTGCCCACATAATCTCTAAATGAACACTTGGCACCATACCATCATGCAATAAGGTAGAGATAAGGGGATTTGTGTTTTTTTTCCCATGGTGCCACTAAGTTTGAAAGGCAGAGGTTAGCTCATGTCACAGGAGTATTCTGGTTGTCCAAGTGAAAGGCAGCAGCTTGGGGATGTGCCACTGCTTTTTGTGTCAGAAAAGATGTCTCAACAGAGTGGAGAGTGTCATGGGCTCAGGAGTGTGCTGGGAATGCTTACTATGCTGTAAAAATCCCTTTAAGTCCTCAGAATGTGCACTGAAGAAATTACCAAGAAGCTGTGTCACAACAGGAAGTGTGAAAGATTGTTTCAGCAATCTTTTGAAAGAGTGAACATTCTTGGTGTAGTCCTCCACTTAAGCTGAGAAGATCAGCAGAGAGAAATAAGGAATCAGTCTAGGGCAGGTTTGTACCAGCTATGATTTGTGCCTGGATACCAAACACTATGTTCATTTTTATTTACATCAAGAATATTTTGGCTTTTAAAATAGTTTATTTCATTTTGAGAATAATACACATTTAATTAATGGTTATTAATTCACAAACTGCATTTTATTCGGAACAAACAGAAATCTCACAGTATCTTCCAGACAGCCTTTTACTTACACACAGCAGTTAGGAACACAAAGGCTTTTGTCATCTCATTCTATGCTGCATTAACAGTCATTGCCAAAAGCATTGATTAAAATAAAAAATTATTTTCTCTACCAAAGAATTATACAAAGTAGGTATCTGCACAGGGTGAGGTGTCTGAAGACAGGTAAGCTATAAATAGGAGAGCTACATGCATCCATCAGAGTGGGGTGGCCCCTGAAACACTCAAGTATTGGTGAATATTTTTAAGAAATAAGGAAGAAAGTTTTGTGTATCATGCTTCTCAATTTAAAGTGCAATTGTGGCAGAAAATAATAAGTTTCAGGAGAGCTCCTGTTTGCCCTGGTACAAGTCTCCTCAAGCTTCTGAGGACATGAGTGTTAGCACTGTGAGGAAATACAGGCTGTGAACTGGAGATTTCTATGCCTTGAGCATCCCCAGCACTGATGATGGCTCCAGCCCATTCTGAAACAGCTTTGTTACTGGTGGGATACCAGAAGGAAACTGTCAAACAGACTTTCAGATGCAGGAGAAAATGTTAGGCACAGATGATAGAGTGAGGAGGAATAACACTTAGTGTATTCAAACTGACATAGCTGTACTAAGACAATTGTGAGAGAGAGGGGAAATACAAACTACTATCAGAATATTTAGAGACTGGAAAGTATCTAAGGGAAAATAAAAATTACTAAATACCTTCTTAAAGTTCTTTTCGGCTCAGAAAGCTTCTACCCTTTTCTGTACCTTCAAGGGATGGTCTTTAAATTCATAACAAATGGGTACATTACAGTATGTGCAAATCAGGTCACTGTTCATACTATCTTTTCCTGTCTTAAGTCTGCCATACTGTTGCAGTAACTCACTATGGGATGGTTTGGGGTTGGGCTTGTTTTGTTTGGTGGTTTGGGTTTTTTGTTTTAAATTACAAAGATGCTGATGAGGGGTTGCTTAGAACAATTTTCATCTGCCCCCTGCTCTTCTCTTTCAGATTGTGGCTTTGCACCCATCATACGCATGAAAAAAAACCTTCTTGATGTATTAGCTCCCCCGTGTGCATTAGCTGGATGTGTCAAGGTTGGTGGCAGGTACTAGGGAGTAAAAACACTGGTATGGTTGGTTTGTTTATTTGCAAGTAACTGGCTTGTTATTACTGACTTGCGTCTAGTGGTTGGATTCACACTTCTAATTTGGGAAAGCTGCCCATGAATGCATAATTATTATGAAGATGGATGTGGTACTTTTCAAAATGCATTCTTCCTTAGCTTTTTTAAAATGCTTATCAAAATAGCTGAACTTTAAGTAGATTTAGATTTTTTAATGAAGAATTGCTATCTTCCTTTTATTTTTTTTAAATTCAATAACCTCATAATGAAGTCCCTTTGAAACAGATCCAAAAAAATCAAACCTACCACCATTCTTTAGGAAAGTCAGAAGAACATGAGTACACAGTTGCTGACTACCTCCTCCTTGCTTATGGTACATGAAGGAAGCAGGAGTTTGAAAGAAGCAGCTTCTGTCAAGTCAGAATGGCAGAGCTTGTCTGGGAAGATCTGTCCTAGTTGCTGAAAGACAGAAAAAGTACAAAATTTGCTTGTCTTGTCTTCCTTTGTCTGAGATAATGTGCAGTTCCAAACACATCTACAACAGTGGTCATCAGAAAGTCTTTGAAAGTGCTTGTCTGACAGTGGAGCATATGTCACTCTGAGCCCTGTCCTGCAGCAGCAATCTAATGTTCATCTATTGCATAGAACAGTGTCCCTTTCTGAAATGCATCCATCCTGTAGGTGCCAGGGCTTCCTCTGACACTGTTCCACACCCAGTTGTTCTGAGTACTCGACATGCAAAGACCCTAGGCTTCCACCTTTATTTAAAGTTGAAGATACTCTGAAGTACTGCTGAACTCTAATTCTATACTCCCTATTTCAGGTCTGAAATCACCCTTGACTTGCATCAGAATTATTCTTGTGAGTTTAATTCCTCTTCCTTCTCAGCAATGTCTTTCTTTCATGTCTGAGCAAGGACACAAAAGTTCCTGTCTTTTGAAAGCTGAAAATAGGAGGGTCAAAGAAAATGTATGTACTTGTGAAGCAAGGCAGTACAGTAGGAGATGGAAGAATGAGTGCAGATGTAATGACTGGAGAACTGTGCAGGCAAATGACCTGAGGATTGTATTTTGGATGGAATGTGTCATGGAAAGGAAACTCCTGCACAGTAGCCCAAATCAAGCTTTTTTGGTTTTGGGTTTTTTTGTGGTTTTTTTTGGGTTTTTTTTTTAAGAGAAAGTCCACTGCCTCTACCTCTAAGGAACTTTGTCTATTATTATGGAAAAAGAATCAGAGCCTGCATTAATCTGTGGTATATAACCAACAAAATCAGTTCATGTGGAACAAGCCCTTAGAGCAAGGTGGGCCCCTTTGTGCTTCGGGGCACAGAAGGAAGAAAGCACCAATTTTCAGTCTCCCAGGGCTTCTTAGCAGGTGTTTTGCTTCGTGAGGGCTGTGTGGAAGACAGCAGTGAAGGAGTTGAACGGTAGTTAATGTAGCTGGCAATCAGAAGTGTTGCTTCAACAATCTGGGGAAAAGAGAAAATTATTAACTGTAGGTCAACTAGAGGTAAGAATGCCCTTTGATTTTTAGAATCTATTGACCTCATAGCTTTTGTAAATGGCTTTCTCCCATGGAATTGTTCTGTTCTAAAATGAAATTCTGTCTTTAAGAGTTGGGTAGAATAATTCTCTGGTTGAAAGGTTCCAGCTTACAAAGGATTTGTTGAATATATATAGCTAGTGCAGCAGCCACAAGTACCAGTCCCCAGGGCTTGTACAAAACACCCAGCCCTGATGCTGCCAGCTGGAAAGAAACTCACTTTTCATTTGTAATTACCTTTGGAACTGCCATTGTGAAGAGGAGTTTTTCAGTGCTATTTTTTCCAGAACTTCTTTCTTTCATTTGACTGACTACAATCATGAAGTCATCTCGACAGCCTCCAAAGGTCAGCACAGAGGAGTATGAATAAGACACCTTCAAATGCTGCAAGCAGAGAGTTTGAAAAAGTCACAGTTCTGTAAAAAAGTCCAAATGTCTACTTTAAAATAATATATTAGTTTTTATTGCTGCTGCCTGCAAGAACAGCAAGGTCTCCAGCAGTGAAGGGTAGTAGATGGCTTTATAGGTAAGAGCTGGCAGAGAAAGTTCAAGTAAGAATTGCATTTCTAGTTTCTCCTGGTGTGCTCCATGCCTCACTACTTCACAATACAGGATTTTGTTATATTCCAGATGATGGTAGTAAAGCACACACCACTGAGAGTTTGCAAGATGTATGAACATGTTTGCTGTCCTACCTTACACTGCAGCTGTAATTTTCCTTTGTCTATGGAGTGTTCAAACATAACACTGACTTCCCTCATCTCTGACTTTTAAAAACTAACTTCTGGATCCATTTCAGGTTAAAGACAAACTGCTAGTGACCTTCACTGGACACAGGGGAATGTCCTTCCGTGCTAGGTAAGGTATTCCTCTTAAACAAGTGTTCCTCAACATACCATTGTGTTATAATCCAGTATGCTGATACCATCTTCACTCACAGCTATCCAGACTGGACAGTCTTCCAATGAGGAAGGCAAAATAGGCTAGAGAGAAAAAAAATTATTAATTCAGGTATTTCTTGACCACCACAGAATGATGTTTCTGATATAAATGTTGAGATGTAAGGATAAAGTGAAGATGAGAAAAAATTCTAAAGGCTTACTGGTGTGATCTGGTTTGATTTTTGAGACAGCCTTCCCCGAAATTTGGAGTAACATTTTCAGATTTACATATGCTTTTTGGAGTAGTGGCACAAGAGATACAAGCATAACAAAGCTTTTGAAATTAATTAGATGCCATCATCTAAGTGTGGTTAAAACTGAAGGAAATGCTAGGACAGAGCAACAGCATGGCAACTTTGCTCAGCATGTGTTTATACTGCTCCTATCTGTCCGGAAGGCAGCGAAACCTGCTGGTTTCTATACCAGCGCACCCAGTACCATCACATTAATGCCACTTTGTTACTTTGTTTCTTTATAGAGTCTTACAGCAAATGTGCATCAATTGTCTGTTGAAGATGACTTGTTATGGCTAATGACATAAAATCTTTCCTGAGAATCTGCTATTACATGGCTAATGCCATAGGCTTTGCTGTTTCACTGCTGAAAAGTTGTAAAGCACATTAATCATCA